>WAAB01022179.1:5033-23245 GCA_013389865.1 Piaya cayana | reverse complement strand
CGTCACTTGGGAGAAGAGCCCAGCTCCCTCCTCTCCACAACCTCCTTTCAGGTAGTCGTAGAGAGCAATGAGGTCCCCCCTCAGCCTCCTCTTCTCCAGGCTAAACAACCCCAGCTCTCTCAGTCGCTCCTTGTGAGACTTATTCTCCAGCACCCTCAGCAGCTTCATTGCTCTTCTCTGAACTCACTCCAGAGCCTCAACATCCTTCTCATAGGTCACCCAAGGGGACACAGTGGGGTCTGAGACTGTCTGCCCAGAACAGGACAGTATGGGCTGTGCTGTGGCTCATCTACACTTGCATTGGGGGCATTATGGAACAGAGAGGAGATGAAGACCAGGGTATATCCTGCTCCCATCCCAGCATCCATGGTACTGCTGGAGCCAGCACCTACAAACAGCAGCCCAGGACCTGCTGAATCAGATAGTCCAGTAACAGCCAACAAACCAAATGAGGAGCCATCAGGCTCAGAAGCATGCTACATTAGCTAAATTGCTTTACAAAGGTGCCGCTGGGTAACTCCATTTGCAGGCAAGTTGGCTGCTTTCTCTGTGTTTCATAGAATAATAGAATCACTAGGTTGGAAAAGACCCACTGGATCATTGAGTCCAACCGCTCCTATCAGTCACTACACCATGTCACTCAGCACCTCATCCACCCGTCCCTTAAACATAACATGGACCACACACCGCCTGTCCAACAGCACAGGGGTCTTTTTGGTGTGAACGTGTGTGTCTCCTGTGGGAGCATCCTGCATCGTACAGACACACTTTTGGGACACATCGTTAAACTTGTACCCTTTGTTTCCCCAGGGCCAGGAAGGCACTGCAGTGTGGAGAAGGGATGATGGCCACTTAGACTAAATTACTCCTCTCTGGGGACTCCGCTCAGGCTAGGATAACCCACTGTGCGAGTGATGCATTTCTGTGGGCACTGGATGCCGTCACCTCTGCTGGAAGTGATTTTGCCTGCTGCTGTCACTCTGAGCTGGCACTTTCCAAATCTGAGTACAAATGACAAATCGTGCCCAACCTTCTCGCTTTAGCAAATATCAAGATTTACTGTTGTCCGTGGAAACTATTGACTTGACCCTCACATTTGTCAGTATTTATTTTTTTAGGTCACTCCATCTAACATCCATCTCAGCAGATGCCAGTATGTCAGAGACAGGGAAAAGCCACAGATGGAGGGCCAAGCCCAGAGCTGAACCTCACTATCAGCACACACGTGTGTGTCTGAGCAGACATCTACACACTTCCACCAGCTGATGCAGGACTTCCTACATGCAGGGAAACCAATGGAGGGGTTTCCAGGCTCTGTTAAGCAGCCCTATGCTTTTTTTTTGAGGAGCACATGAAATCAGCAAACCTTTTGCTGGCCTCCCTGATGCATGAAAAGACTAAGCGCCTCCATAACTTAGAAAGCTGATGGAGAGCCCTAAAACCCTCTATGGGTCTCGTGAGTTGTGAATGTGCACATAGACCTTCACAAACCTGTAGAGCCACTACCCAGCTCTGCCAAGCCCTGCTGCCAGCTGAAATGGTAAATCCCTTGGTGAGATGGGCATTTTGTGTCCCCAGAAAGGAAGGGGACAGTCACCCAGCTGGGAAGCCCGGCTGCCATGGGTGCAGCTAGCTGGCTAGTGCTGGCTGCTCAGGAAAGCCATCGTGAGCTTGAAAATCCTTTATAAGCTTCCCACGTGACACAATTACCCAGGGGCCAGATCCTTACGCCCTTTCTTCTCGCTTTACTCAGATCATTCTCCACTGAAGTCATTGAGGCATTGGTCTAAATACAACCGAAGGAATTCAGGACTTGGCCCAGTAATAAAAACTTCCTTCCTTTGTCTACTGCTCACTCCGCATGATCCTGCTGCCTCCTGGCCTCCTCCTGGCCACATCTCCTGAGACTGGGGCCATCAGTTGTTTTGGTTGATGCTGCTCTTTCATTTTACCCTCTGTTGTTCCGTGCCCACCCCCTCATGCAGCTGCAAGCTGCCACAGGAGAGCCAGAACAGCCAGCGAGGAAGAGGGTGGATTGTATTTGTGTGGACATCATGCAGGCTGGGAGCCATCTCAGCCGCCCCCGGGACCTCCCCAAAGGCAATTCCTTCAACACCTCTTGGAGGATAGGATGGAGTGTCTCCAAAAAAAGCCTTTCTCGCCCCTCTGACTGTGGAGCAAGTGTCTTAGGCTAGAAACTAGACTTTTACACGATGGGGACTGGGTGAAATGACTCCTGCCAGGAAGGTATAGCAGGAAGTTAACTCACCTCATGGCAATGGCAACTATGCATCATGCTAGGAAGTGACACCATAAGAAACATATAATTTTAAAAAAATAACTTGCACTATGGATTTTCCTGCTTTTTCTGCCTCAGAATAGCCAGGACGCAAAGCCCAGTTATCCCCCTGGGTACCTCATCCCCAGCACAGCAATCCGAAACGTGCACTGGGTTTCAGGGCAGGAGCTCCTGCTTCCTTCCCATGTCCACAAGCTCTGCACACACCTGTGGCACTGAGAGAGCAATATATGAACACAAATACAGCGATTCCCTTCACACCAGTCTCCCTGCTGGTGCAAACACAAAAGGAACTTGAACTTAGCTAAAAGGAGAAGCATTTGGTCTTTAGGTACCAATACATGGTGATGACCTAAACTTCAACTTGTGGATGCTCAGGTAGGTGACCTGGTCACACAGCAGATTGCTCAGAGAGTAGAGCACAGAAACAACTCCCGTGAGTTCCTGTTCAAGTCTTCAGACTCGCAGGGAGATTTTTAATACCGTTGAGTTACAATTGAAACGCTCACACACACGAATCCATGCATTGCACAGACCGAGCCCTGTCCCACAGCAAGGGCTGTCTTGCTTAGGGCTCACTCTTTAAAAAATTTAGTTTCATTGTACATGCTGCCCTTTTAAATACATTAATTGCCATGGAAACGATGCTCTTATTGGTATGGGAGCAGCCTGATGGCCTCCACAGGTGCAAGATAAAAATCAATGGATACATTAAAATACAGGCTGTATTTCAGGACATTTTGCAGTTGGTCACTGTGGGCACGTATGATAGAATGGCTGAGACACTAGCAAGATGCCATCTTCTATGAAGAGAAAGCCGAGGACAATAAAACATGCAGTAAAATCGCCTGTGCTGGGTCAGAGCATCCTTGTATGGGAACCAGTCCCAGTACTGCTGGGTGGGCTCAACTCTTGGCACTGGTCATCACTCCCGTCTCCTGCTGAAGCATCCCAGCCTTGGCTGCCCTTCACATCCTCATCTCCAAGGAATGGAAAGCCTCACCTAGTCTCAGACCTTGGCAGGGTGTATTTGTTCCACACCTCCCCTCTCCCCAGCTGTGCCCCCTTCCACCAGCTCAGACGTCTCATCAGAAAAAAGAATAAAAACATGCCAATTTTATATATATGTGTGTGTGTGTGTGTATGCCATTGCTTCTTGGCCTTGACAGTCTTCTAAATAGCACCGAGGGGGTTTGTACACAAGGTGGTGACAGGGGACAGGACGAGAGGAAATGGCCTCAAGTTCCACCAGGGAAGGTTTAGGCTGAACATTAGGAAAAAATTTTTCACAGAAAGTGTCATTGGGCACTGGAACAGGCTTCCCAGGGAGGTGGTTGAGTCACCTTCCCTGGAGGTGTTTAAGGCATGGGTGGACAAGGTGCTGAGGGACATGGTTCAGTGATTGATAGGAATGGTTGGACTTGATGATTCGGTGGGTCTCTTCCAACCTGGTGATTCTATGATTCTATGATTCTAAGGCTGTGAGTGCCCTCCTCTCTTCACCCACAGCTGCTCTGAAAAGCCAGTGCAAAGGGCAGTCCTAGCTGCCTGGCTCTGCCCTCCCAGCGAGGAGGAGCGCTGCCCCATTCCCTGCCATGCCGCCCATCATAAAGGGGTCCCTGAGCTGTTATCAGGCAGTGACAGTTTCCGCCATCAGATTCCTCCTGTCCGTCAGGAAAGCTAAATAAGGAACGTCGTTCAGGCAGTTGCAGGAAGAGGGGAAATGCAGGGACATCCGGCCCAGCTGCCAATTTTTCCTTTCCCATGAACCACCACTGACCTCCGCCAAGGGAGAACCTGGACACCCAGCCTGGCATCGGCACCGCTCGCCTTGGCTGAACACTTTCCCGGGGGCTGCCCCTGGGCACTGGAGCCTGGCTGGGCAGGTGGCCTCACCACGCTGAGCTGTGTGACCGTGGTGGGATGGCACAAGGCACTGCGTCACCAGCACTGGCATCGCAGACCAAGGCGGGTGGACTCTGCGCACCGGCCACCATTCACTCAGCCAACTGGAGCCATGGCCAGGAGAAGACTTAACCCCTCAGTGCCTGCATGTGGGTGGGTGGCTACATCTTGCGTGTTAGCAACAGGTCCCAAAAGCGTCACGGAGCCACTCTGACTCGCTTCGTTCTTGGCACGCACTGAGACTGGGAGCAGGGCTGAGCTTACATTCTCTCACTAAGCCCTCTGCAGCCACACTTGGGTTTTCCAGGCTCTGCCGAGAGTTGTAACCAGCTCTAGACTGGCTGCTGCAAGCAGGTAAAATCTCATTTCCTCTTTCTCTCTGTTCACTCCAAGGCTCTAAACATCAGCAATGGGATATAAAGACCAGAAGGGTCTGCAACCTACTCATTCCTTTCTCATAGCCCTTCCCAGGGACAGTTCTGGGATCCTTGCTGCCTTTCACTGCATAGAAGCAGAGCAGGGGAGCTGCCTGGTTATTGCATGCTCAGGGATGGAGAGACCACAGCACTTGCTCACAGTATCTCTTGCCTTTCCCCACCACCCCTTTCTCTGTGTTTTCCCAGTTTGGAGCCTTTTCCTGACCCCCTCAACTGATCCTCCCTCATTAGCACATGACGTCCATCCCACGGCACCTCCAGGTTTGGCCTGCGAAGCCTGCGCTGGAGATCCTCGCCCTAGAAGGAGGGGCAGAAACGCAGCAAGAAAAACAATTTGCACGTGGGAGAAGTTGTAAGGTGAAATACAAGTCACTGGCTGAAACCTGTTTCTGCTACCTCAGCAGGGAAACAGCCCCAGGAGAGACTCCCTGCTTAATATGCTCAGCTTATAAAACATAGCAGGAGTTTCGCCACCGGCTGCCGCGGGGCCAGGTTTTCAGGCTCCTTCTGCTGAACTTGCACCTAGAGATGGAGTAATCTGCCCATAGCCGCTCAACCAAATGAGTGGTCGTGCTGGGCTCAAGGGCTTGTGCCTCCTCACCGACTTGACCAAAGGCCATCTCCGCTTCCACTCTTTTGCATTAACAATGCGGCACCACAGATGGGCAATAACACTGTGAGTCAAAAACATTACAACTATTTTGACCAGAGAGAGAAAAAGCCCCCCTGGGACCCAGCTAAGCCTCTCTTTTAACAACGTGAAACAAGAAACAAAGGTCTGGGATAGCCAGGGGCAATAAAAACCCTGGAATTAATTTAACCAGTCACTAGATGCCAGTGCAGCTGCAGCAGTATTTCTTCTGCTAATGAAGGACAAAAAAAATAATTCTAGCTCTGGCCCAGGGCAAGGTTCAGCTCTGGCCTTCCCAGCAGACACTGGCACGTGCCAGGCAGTCTCAGTCCCCTTCGTGGCACCCAGCTGGTGGGGGACCCTCTGGGAGGTGTGTGCCCAGCTCCCCTCTGCCTCTCGCCCAGGTGGAGTTTTTCAGGAGCTGCCTGTGCAGAGGTAGCTGGGGCGGGTCAAGGCAAAATATGGTGCTGGGCACGTCTGGCTCACAGTCCTGGGTAGGAAAGGAGGTTTTCAGCTTTAACTAACCACCTGTGGGGTTTTTACTTGCAGACCCATGTATTTTTCCATGCACAACTGCCTTTGGACCGAAACAAACATCTAACACCCGTAAGGCCCTGTGGTGACAATCTCCACTGCTGCAACAAGCCACCGTGCCCCTGTGACGCTCCTCATCCTCCCACCACAGGAACCCACCAGGAACTGCCTTCTCAAGGCAGGCTGTGATTTTGCAGCCCTCTGCTGCGATGCCCCAGCCCGTCTTTCCCAGCGGAAGAGCCCCGCGACGTTTAGTCATTCCCCAAACGGAAACCACCACGACCGCTGCTCCTCCACTCTGCCTCCCCACCCTCTGTGGGGTCTGTCTGTCACAGGGTTTTCTGTTTCTCCCTACACCTGCAGGATCCTCCAGGATCCCCATCACCTCAGGCTTATTGCAGCTCTCCCCTACCACTGGGTTTAAATACACCAAACTGTGGGTGAGGGAACCCCTTGGGGCTGTTTTGGTCCAGCATGCTGAATGCAAAGATGCCACGTTCATTTGGAAATGCCTCTGCTGTGCCAGACTGAGTGGTTAGAAAGAAGGTGGGTGAGATGGGATGGTATCTTCAGGGCTCATGCCACTCCCCAAAGCTGCTGAGAGCTGGGCACACCTAGGAACCCATCAAGAGCCCCATTCTGCTCAGCAGCCTCTCTGCAAAGCCACCTTCCGAGTGCTGAGGATGCCCTGTAGAGCACTGGAGAAACTACAGCCTGGCCACAGCTCCCTCCTGCTGCCGTTCCCGTGGGATCCCGCTCTCCCTCTCCCTCCCCAGGAACTGCCCTGGGACACTGGGAACAGACTGTTCCCTCCTGGCCAGCCGGGAGCACCTGCCCTTCCCACGCCTCCTCTGGAAAGCACCGCACCAACTGGGGCCAAGAGATGCCCCGGGGACGGCGATCCCACACGGAGTGAGCTCACGGGAGACAGGCAGTGGAGAGGGGTGGGAATACACTGGAGGAGCCCCCTCCCACCCTGCGCTGGTTGGGGACTTGGTGCTGCTAGCGGAGTGTCCCCATGACCAGGCATCAATGTGAGCTCAGCAGCAAACACCCTCGTGGCTGTTTATGCAGGCAGCCAGCCGCAAGCCCAACCAAATCCCAGGGCAGTAGTTGCAGCCCATTCATCTGAAATCATCTCTAAACAAACGGCGGGGCACAAAGCCGAGCTGCCCCCTCCTCAGCAGCCCCTGGGGACGAGGGGCTGAATCCCACCTCCCCCTCGGAGGCCCTGGCTCTGCTTCATCACTAATGAGTGACTGGGTTAAGCCAGAGTGGGCTTTGTTGCACACTCACGGGCTTTTGCATGAAAGGGTGTTGCTGAAATGGCCCATGTTTATTACTTGCAATAAAGCAACTGCTTCATATCCCAGCTGCAAAGGCGAATGTTGCTGCTGGCACGGTCAGCGCGAGGCTGTCCGAGCACCCGGCCGGGGAGGTCTGAGTGATCTTAGAGGAGGACAGGCAAAGGCAGCCAACACAATCGGCTCAGGTCCTACACAAGCACGGGCCCTTCCCTCACACAAAGGGCATATGCTCATGAAAGCAGCAAGCTGGAGTCTCCATGGGGTTTATTTGGCTGTGGGGTGGTCAGCATCACTCTGTGCCCACAGCATCGCAGCACAGGGAGCTCATGCTCTCATTGCCATCCACACAAAGGGTTACCCCAAGTTGCCCTGGGATGCTGGAGCTGAACCTCCATCTGCTCCCAGAGCCTGTGTGCTCTGTCACACAGCATCCCCTCCTAGTGCTGGCCCATTTAACCAGGTACTGGGGTGCAGGAACAAGCAGGACGCAGAGCCAGAACAGACCTTTCACAATCCTGAGGTGAATATTTCACCCCTCCCAGCTGGAACTACCTCACCTCCCATCCCTGCTTCCAAGGCAAGCAAATGTTTTTATCCAGTTGGGATTATGGTTAATGAGGAATTTGTGTGTGCTTTATGCACCGACAAATTGGTCTCAGGTAGAGTGGAAGAAGAGAAGCAAATCCCCAGGGTTCAATTCCCCAGTTGAGCTCCACATCGCCCGTCGTCCCTGCGCTAATCAGGCAGCACTGGAGAGCTTCAAAGCTCTGCTCAGCTCTGCGCTTACGAGGCCCTCACATCACACAGCCGCGCTGGCCAGAGCACCTCTGGGAGATGAAAGAACCTGAGAAAAGCTACATGATGCTTTACAAATTGCTAACAAGAGAGCTTTGAACAGCTGCAGCTCCCACCGCGATGCCACCAGCAGCAGGTCCCTTTGTGCCCCGCTCCCTCTAAGCTCCAGCAGCCCGGTGGGGCCTTCCACCCCAGAGCCATCAGCAGTATTTTGGGCAGAGCAGGTTGGCAGCGGCGGTGCCGATGACGCTGTCCACACCACACGTCTGCAGCCAGACCTGCAGCCCTCCCGTGAGCTCCCTTCAACGACGGCAGCAAACGTCGCTGGTGACAGTGAGTCACTCAGCCACGGTTACAGAAAATTCTATTTATGCTCCCAAAATCCATCTCCCCACATTGCAAGCTTCCAGCGTTACTAACTTTCTGTCGCTCTCGCTCCTATCCAGGCTGTAAAGGCTTTATCTGTGGAAGCAGGAGCTTCTCTGGAGAGCACTGGTGGGTCTGGCGCCCCTTCCCTGCTACCCTGGCAGCGCCCATCCCAGCTCTGCTCTGCCCCACGCTTTCTGCTCTCTGGAAGGGCGTTGCAGCCCCATCTCTGCTGTGCTTCCACATTTGCACGGCCCAAGCTGCAGCAGGGGGTTCGACTTGCAGCCCAACAGCCTTTTAGAAGCGCTAAGACAAGGAAATGTGTTTCACTTGGGTGACTTCCCAGGTGGCCCAGAGCTGCCAGCGCCCTGCTGGGAGACGCAGGCTGGACAGCATCGCGTGGACCACCGCCTCCTCACGCCTTCCTCCCCAACGCGTTCCCGGCACTCACAAATTAATGACTCTGTGCACGGACAAATAAATAAACAGAGCAGGGAGCTGGCCTCCAGGCTGCCCTCCCGACCAGCGTGCAGAAAAAGCCTGGCTGCAAGAGTCCGATGCGGTTTGCTCCCAACATGTAGGGCACACACCCGTGGTGTGGGGAAAGCACGGGCTCACCATGGCCTCAATCCCGGGTCCCAGAACCTCAGGGGTGGGAGCAGGGCCCTCTCGTCCCGTCCTGGTGCCGTGGGGACACCCCAGCAGGCACCACAGCGTATCCCCATCTGGGATGGGGGGGATGCCAGGGTAGGTTGTGTCGGGGCTCAGGATGCTGTCGCGGGCAGTGCCGGTCCTTGTTGTATATGGAGGACACCAGGGAAGGCTGTATCGGTCCTTGTTGGGGATGAGGGACCCTGGGGAGGGCTGTGTCGGGGCTCAGGATGCCGGGATGTGCTGCACTGGGGCTGGGGACCCCAGGGTGGGCTGTATTGGTCCCTGTTGGGGCTGAGGATCCCAAAGAGGGCTGTGTTGGGGCTGGGGACCCTGGGAGAGGCTGTGTCTGTCCCAGTCGGGGCTGTCCCTAGGGCACACTGTCGGTTCTTGTTGGGGATGGGGGGACCCTGGGGCGAGCTGTGTCGGTACTAGAGCATCCCGGAGCCGCCAGCGCCGGGGCTCGGCACATCCTATCCGGGATGGGAGACCCCGGGGGGGGCTGTGTCGGGACTAGGGACCTCGGGGGAGGCAGCGCCGGTCCTTGTCCGGGAGGGGGAAGCCCTGGGAGGGAAGCGCTGGGGCACAGCACGTCCCGGTCCGGGATGGGGGACACCGGGGAGGGCTGTGTCTGTCCTTTTTGGGGATGCGGGAACCCGGGGTGGGCTCTGTCGGGCCGTGCGGGGGATGCGGGGAAACGGGAAGGGCTGTATCGGTCCTTGTTGGGGATGGGGGACCCCGGGGAGGGTTGTGTCGATCCTTGTTGGGGATGGGGGACACCGGGAAGGGTTGTGTCGGTCCCTGCTGGGGATGCGAGAACCCGGGGAGGGCTGTGTCGGTCCTTGTTGGGGATGGGGGACCGCGGGATGGTCTTTGTTGGGGATAAGGGACTCCTGAATAGGCAACGCAGCTCCTTGTCCGGGCTGGGGGGCCCCGGGGCGGGCTGTGTCGGTCCCCGTCGGGGCTCGGGGGGTCCCCGGGCGGGCAGGTGCGGTCGGAGCGGGCAGGGCACTCACCTGCCTCCGAGACGAAGCCGAGCCAGAGCCAGAGGGGCAGCGTGCAAACTCTCTTCTTCATCTCCGGCGCGGCGGGCGGGTCGGTGCGGGGCGATGCGGAGCGGAGCCCCCGGCGCTGCTCCCGCCGCCACCCACAGCAGCGGCGAAGGCGAGCGGCGGGCGGGGAGCACCGGGGCCGCTTCCTTTTCCTCCGCCCGCCCGGTCCCCGCCGCCCTCCGCTCAGCCCGGGGCGGGGCGGCACCTGCGGGCACCGGGGCTGCTCCCGGGAGGGGCGGGTACCGCCCGGGACACGGGCACCGAATCCTGGAGCATCCCTGCCTCGTGTGCAACACGGGCATCAGACACCTTAGAGCATCCCTGCCTCGTGTGTAACACGGGCATCAGACACCTTAGAGCATCCCTGCCTCGTGTGCAACACGGGCATCAGACACCTTAGAGCATCCCTGCCTCGTGTGCAACACGGGCATCAGACACCTTAGAGCATCCCTGCCTCGTGTGTAACACGGGCATCAGACACCTTAGAGCATCCCTGCCTCGTGTGCAACACGGGCACCAACATGTAGGAGCATCACAGCCTTGTGTGCAACACGGGCATCTGACACTCCCTGCCCCATGTGTAACACAGGCATCTGACACCCTAGAGCATCCCCTGCCTCGTGTGTAACACGGGCATCTGACATCCTAGAGCATCCCCTGCCCCATGTGTAACATGGGTATCCGACACCCTAGACCATTGCCTGCCTCATGTGAAACACAGGCATCTGATACCCTAGAGCATCCCCTGGCTCATGGGCAACATGGGCATCCAAAACCTTAGAGCATCCCCTGCCTTGTAAGTAACACGGGCACCAAATCCTGGGAGCATCCCCTGTCCTGTGTGCAACATGGGCATCTGAAACCCTAGAGCATCCTCTGGCTCGTGTATAACACGAGCATCCAAAACGCTAGAGCATCCCTTGCCTCATGTGCAACACGGGCATCCAACACCCTAGAGCATCCCCTGCTTTGTATGTAACACAGGCATCTGAAACCCTAGAGCATCCCTGCCTTGTGTGTAACCCAGGCATCCAACATCTAGGAGCATCCCTTGCCCCGTGTGTAACACTGGAACCGACACCCAGGAGCATCCCCTGCCCCCGCACACACACACGGGCACCGCACACTCACGTATATATTTGTGTGAACACAGATTCTGCTCTCCTGTGTGCATCCCTGTATATTCCATCTGCATCCAGATGCACACACATCACCCTGTGCCTATGCACAAATGGCCACACATCTTTTTGTGCGCACATGGGTGTGTTTCCTGGCCCCTCAGACCAGAGGGAATGCACACAAATACCCTCTCACACCACTTCGCACAAACCTCATGTGAACATGCACCTTCACGCACCCTGCAGAGCCTGCAGCTCACACCTGTGCACACACAGAGAGGCAGACAAACCTCCAGCTCAACACGAATTGACTGTGAACGTGGTGTGGACACTGAGATTTGGGAGCGCGGTGGCACGACGGGTGCAGCCCTGGCCGGCTGCCTGTGCACCCAACAAGCGTTGAATAGATAAATTAACACAGCCTCATGCTGTGCCCTGGAGAGTTATTAATTACACACACTTGCAGACAGCCAAGAAAGAGCCTGAATGAGAACCATGTGCTCACGGCTTCAAACAGGCATGAAAACTTGTGTGCTCACAGCTCTTGTTGCCAAACCTGTGGAAGAAATCACCCTGTCCCTCTCCCAGAGCTGTCAGAGGGGCTCCAAGCCAGAGAAGTTATTTTACTCAACTCCCCCTCGTCTAATTAACAAGTTTTTAACCCTGAGCATGCCAACTGCATTGCTCTTCAGCACACTCATCTCAGACCTGAAGGAACGGAGGGTGATGATGGCCCTCCAACTTCAGGTGAGTGCCCAAAGCCCTGCAGGTTCTGGAGAGAGGGTTTCCAACTCACCACGGTGACCGCACAGAGGGTCAGCACTGCCCGCTGCCCCAGGGAGAAGGGCTGAGGCTGGCATCAGACTCCTTCCCCATGCCAGAAGCCATGATCAGGGATGGGGCAGCCCCTGGGCTTCCCACCATTGCCTTGTTTTCGTGAGCATCAGGGGTTATCACACACCCAAGAGATGAGCAGGGAGGTGACAACGTATGCACAGATGGAGGAAAGAAACACATCTCGCCACTGAGATGCTGGAGAACTTGCAGGCTGCCTGGAGAGGCCAAGTGGGAGGAGAGCAGAGGGTCTGACATAGGGAGTAAGGGGAATCCTTTGACACCCCAAAACCGAAGGGCTTTTGGCATCTTCCATCTGTTCAGTCCAAATGTGGCACTGTGCAGGCAGAGGGGGCTGGGACCTGCCCGTCCATGCTGCCATCTAATGGTGGGACACCGGGCAGGGACACTCTGCCTCGACAGGGGATTTTCCATCACAAACACAGGGTGATCGTGGGACCCGTGGGACCTTTCCATTGTCACCGTCCTGTGAATCAAAAGGATCTTATTTTATCTTATCCTTAGGAGGAATGGCTGAGACAGCTGGAGTTGTTTAGCCTGGAGGAGGGTGAGGGGAGGCCTCATTGCTCTCTGCAACTACCTGAAAGGAGGTGGTGGAGAGGAGGGAGCTGGGCTCTTCTCCCAAGTGACCGGGCACAGGACAAGAGGGAATGGCCTCAAGCTCCACCAGGGGAGGTACAGGCTGAACATTAAGGAAAAAAAAATCATGGAAAGGGTCATTGGTCACTGGCAGAGGCTGCCCAGGGAGGGGGTTGAGTCACCTTCCCTGGAGGTGTTTAAGGGACAGGTGGACAAGGTGCTGAGGGACATGATTTAGTGTTTGATAGGAATGGTTGGACTCAATGGTCCTGTGGGTCTTTTCCAACCTGGCAATTCTATGAGTCTATGATTCTAAAATATCTTGCCCCTCTTCTGGCACGTGAGGGGACCTTAGGAGGCAAAGGTCTCCCCAAACCACAGGATAAAGACACTGGAATGTCACAGCGAGGAGCCAGGGCAGGAGCTCCCAGACACTGCCCAGCCCCAGGCTATGGGAAAACACACTGGGGTGGCTCCGAGGACACCCAGGGACAAAATGACAAGGTAACCTGCAAGGAAAACGCAGCCTGGTCCTGGTGGCAGATGGTGAGAGAAGCTGCCGTACAGGCTGCACGCGGGGCAGGGCTCTGCCTGCCCATCACAGCCCTTCCCTGCTAGCAGGGCCACACGAGGATATTACACCCCAAACCCTGGCTCTGCCTGGCACATCACAGCCGCCACACACATCCTGGCAGGAGGAGAAGGAAGGATGCGTCTTTAGGAGCCTGCTCAGTGGAGGGACTTGGGACAGGCAGGTTTCGCTGCTCTCCAGCTATGCCTTTGGCAAGAGGAAGGTGTAGGAGGTGGTGGCAATGGCGCTGGCACACGTTGCAGTGAGCTGCTCACAGCCCGTGCCGCCACTGCGGCCCACGCGGCCCACAGCAGCTGCCACAGCCCGGCTGCGCTCGCTGCCTGCCAGTGCCTGGCCCATCACTCCCCCTTGAGTTCTGGGATAGCTGCCTGCTGCTGCCCAGCATCACTTGCCTTGATTGGGATGTGACAGTCACAGCTCCCTGCTGCCATCAAACCAGCCTCACCTTCCCTCAGAGGCTCCCAGCCCTTGCAGGGGGATGACCGCCCCGATCACTGCAGCATTTCCAAGCCAATACCGTTCTGCTTTTATTTCAGCTGAGGTTGGGGGGCAGCAAAAGGACAAGGCAGGAGCCAAGGGAGGAGGCAGTTCAGCCCAGTGGGCTATACACAACAATCCCAGCCCCCTCAGGCACTGCCATACCCTCTCCCACCTAACGCTGCTGCCAGCCAAGCTGGACTCACCCCAGCAGGTGGGGTCCTGACCCAGGTGGGTTCTCTAACCCACCTGAGTTGCATCTTGAAAGCCAAGAGCCCAAAGCCACAGGTGGGCTTGATACAAAACTCCTCACCCCACAGAGCCGCCAAGCCCCCCTCCTTGTTCCCAAGCAGCCTGGCAGATGGCAGAGAGCAAAATGCCAGAAGTCCCTGCAAGATGTGTGGAGCAGCACAAGGGAAGAGCTGGGCAAGAGCAGCAGCTCTTTCGTGCCTCCTGTGCTGCAGGCAGAGGGGCTGGAGCCTGGGCTGCTCTGTGCCCCCCACTCCAGTGGAAATCCCCCCAGCACGCAAGCCATGAGCAGGTCCAGCAGGCAGGGATCTTGCTTATGAGCTTTAATAGTGACTGTGTAGAGGGCAGACAGCCTCCAGTTTGGGCCCACGCTGCCCACAGTCCCTCCCCATGAAGCCCTTCAAGCACAGGAAACCCACCACCAGGACACAAAGCAGTGACAAAAGGCACCCAGCAGTGCTCTGGGACCATGCCACTTCTCCACAGGGTTTATGGTTAGGAGCACAGAGGAACAGGAGGTGTAAGTGGCCTGCAGTCACCTCCACTGAACCGTGCAATGCTCAAGCATCAGAGGTTGTTCAAGGGGTGTCAGGCATTTCTGGGAATAGTGCAGACAAGGCACAGAGATGGGCAGGCAGGACCTGAGAAGAGACTCATCCCACTCCTCCCTCTGGGAACTGCAACCAAAGCAGTCCCTCTCACCCACCAGGTCTGTGTGTGCAGAGCTGGCCTCCCACACAGCCCCACACAGCCTGCCCAGGGGACATGGAGCCAGGCTGGGGTCCCCAGAGCACCTCCTTCTCCTCTGGACCCCTCACAGGGCCAGGTGGCAGAGGCGCATGGGCTCCATGTTGTCCCTCCCATCACTGAAGCAGGTGCTGAAGAAGGGGCAGTATCTCTCCGCAGAGACCTGGTGGAAGGTGAAGAGGTGGGACATGTTCCCGGCATCAAAGAAGGTGACGGTGCCCTCCTCACAGTCCAAGAAGACCCCCACTTTCCGGAGGGGCTGGCGGGGAGTCAGGCGCACCCAGGGGGTGGTGGTGGCCCAGTACTCCACCCGGTTCCGCAGGCGAAGTGTCCAGTAGCCATTCTCTGGGCACAGCTTCACCTTCGCTGCGCGGTCCACTGCCTCAGAAGCCACCCCCAGGTCCCACTTGGTTTTGCTGCCCACCCAGACCTCCCAGTAGTGCTGGCCGCTGTCGAAAGTCTGTGAGCCCAGCACATTGACGCACTGACGGAAGCGCCGGGGGCTGCTGGGGACAGGCTGGGCTTGATTCCTCTCCGTCACTGCTGTCAGGTCTCTGGAGAAGACCAGGTTGGGGTGGGCTGACTCGGGGTCGAAGGTGAGCGGGGCAGGAGCTGTGGAGATAAGAGTGTTTTACAGTGTTCTGCAGAGCCTCTCCATCCCCTGCCCTGTACACCCACCGCTAACACCGATCTGCTCACCAGGGCAGATGGACTGCAGCATCTGTCTCCAGAAGATGTACTGCAAGGGGCCGCTGCAGCTGTCCCTGTAGTGCTCCAGGTTGAAGGCAGGCTGGGTCTCAATGCGCATCGAGGGCCTGAGGCAGAGAGAGGCAGTCAACCCCTCTGCCATGACACTAGTGAGGCACGCGGGATGAGCGCTTATGCTACCGCGTGTGATGGGTTTGGTAGAGATGGGACACAACTCAGGTGGCTTCTTGCTCTCCCTGATGTGGCCTCACCCCCAGCACAGGAAGTGGCTCGTAGCTGAGGTGGTGTGGACCCCGAGAGATCCAAGAGCACTGCTTGTGGAGCGGTGACTCCTGGCAGACCAACACCCAGCACATCAAAGCAGGGTGAACAGACCATCCCACAGCAGCCCCCANGCTACCACTTGTGATGGGTTTGGTAGAGATGGGACACAACTCTCTCAGGTGGCTTATTGCTCTCCCTGATGTGGCCTCACCCCCAGCACAGCAAGTGGCTCGTAGCTGAGGTGGTGTGGACCCCGAGAGATCCAAGAGCACTGCTTGTGGAGCGGTGACTCCCAGCAGCCCAGCACCCAGCTGCATAAAGCAGGGTGAACAGACCATCCCACAGCAGCCCCCAGAGAAGGAGGGGACAGGACATGCAGGACAGGACTACAGCAGTTCTGGCCTTCACCTACTCACAGCTTCGCACAAACCTGCACCTCAAGGTCAGTTTTGCAGCCCTGTGAGCCGTAAGAAGCTAAGCACGGAGAAGCAAAGCATCCAGAGTCTGTGGTATCAGCCTTGCTCCCACTTGCAGCACGCACGGCTCTTGCACTCATTCCAAACCAGCACATCTCCTCCACCTGCTCTTCCAGCCACCTCAACACATGTGTTCCCTAGAGAGAGCATCCCCCATGTGCTGGTGATCAGCCCCCCACCTAGCACAGTACCAGGAGCTTGCTGAGCCATGCGTGATGCTTTTAAAAGTCCAGATAAGATCCCTCCCTGACGTGGTCCCAGACAGGGACAGAGATAAGCTCTGTCTGATAAAAGGGAATCAGTTTCTTTCATGTCAGACACGTACCTGATATCCAGGCTCTCCACCTGCAGAAAGGACCAGAGAGAATTAGTGCTCATGGTCTGTAATTAATGCAGCTGCACAAATAAGCTCCCTGTCCTGTCTCCTGCTGCCATGAAGCACAGAGAGAGGAAGCCAGCCTGCCAGGACCCCCACCCCAGGGGAAACTGCCGGGGCACTGCAGCCAAGGCAATTTCACAGGGCTGACAGAGAGGAGGGAAGCTCCAGAGACCCACCACATCAGAGAGATCACCATATCCCTTGTGGCTAATGCCTCCAGGTTCAGAGGGAATGGGTAGAGAATCCAGAGGGATGGCAGTGAGACTGACTTCCAGGTATAGTCTGGTGCTGCCATATAGGACTCTTCTCATCCCAAATTCATATCTTGAAACACCCCTCAGCCTCCTGCTACGGCCAAGTGTGCTCACCTCCAGCAACGACACTTCTTCTATCTTACTCAGGGTCTGCTCTATACGTTCAATGTCCCCCTGCAGCACTGATATCCCCTCTTCCAGCTGGTGGACATCCCTGTGCAGCCGTGTCAGCACTTGCTCTTCCTTTTCACTCAGCTCTGCCAGCACAGCTCTCTCCCGATCCTCCAGGATCTGATGAAGACGAGCAAACTCTGCCCGGATCTTGAAGTTCAGCTCCCCAGACACCATCTGAGCAGAGGGAAAAGGCAAAGATCAGCCTGGTAGCTAAAACACAAATGGGTGCACGGGATGGCTGGGCCCATTAATGTGCTTACAGAGTCCTGGAAATTAAAAGTCTCAGACATACCTACAACTTTTTGGATGGGGAACAGGACACAGAGAGAACTTCCAAGGCTGCAAAGCCAAGAGGGGAGCCAAGAAGCCCTACCAATTGCTTAGTCATCTTAACTAGAAATCCTTGCACAGAGCCACAGCAGGAGCTCACAGCCCTCTCCCACACCACCAGGAATTTGCTTGTGTGCAAGACTGCAGATCTTTTGCTTTTCTAGAGCTGCAGACTCAGCTGTTCAGATTAGTTAGGATTTATTTCACATCGTGCCAGGCCCCAGGCAGAGCGACCCAAAACTGGTAACTTGCTCTTTTTCTCTGATGTCTCCCATCTCTCTGGGCTCCTGTTTGTGTGGGAGAGACAGTGGAGCTGCACAAGCTAATCTCTGTAGTTAAGGCTGATAAAATCCCATTCAGCTTTTTCCAGAGGCCACTTTTTTTGCAGTTGTTTAGTCAGCCAGACAATCTTGTGGTGCTCTTACCACTGCCTGTTTAGACGAGGCAGCCAATGACTTACTTTCCTGCTCTTTAAGCTTTTAATCTCCAAGTGCAACCTTTGCCTTCACTATTTTCTTGAGCAGCACTTCCCGAAACACACATTCCTTTCTACCAGCAGGAAACTCATGTGCCCCAGAGAGCATCAGAAGCTTCACCAGCTAGCACAGCACCCCAGCCTCCCTTTGCTCTAGCAGGTGCTTGTGCTGACCTGGAACTGCAGAGGATGTGTATGGCCCTGTTCAGATCAGGAATTCGCTCCTTTACTCTTTACACTTCTCATCCAGCTTTTCCACCACAACAGGACATCAACCACATGTGCTTATTTGCTGACACTTCTTCACTAGCCTCAAAGATCTATCCGAATCTGGCAGTGGGACACAGGTAGTAAACAGTGCAGGCTCTGTCCGGTCAGATGACAGTCTTCCATCAGTTTTATCTCACCTCTGAACTACTTCTGTTTTCCTTAAACTCTCCTTCCTTTGCTTTTAATACTTTTATGCCACTCAAGAAGGAAGCACAGTCAGCCTGTGGCTGTTGTTACTTCACGGCACAGTGACAAGCAGGCAGCCTGGTGTCACTTGAGCCTGGAGAG
>WAAB01022178.1:136408-156489 GCA_013389865.1 Piaya cayana | reverse complement strand
AAAAACATGAAAAACAACACAGACGTTTTTGACAAGGGCAAAGAAAGGGCTCTGCAGGTCACAGGATTGCTTGGGTTGGAAGAGAACTAAGATCATCAATTCTTACTGCAAACCTCACATCACCAGGTTCACTATTAAGCCACATCCCTAAGCACTGAAAGATGCCCAAGGAGCACAGTCAAGCGATGCTGGAGGGATCCCAGCCCTGAGCACGGCTTCCATCCCAAGTACAAGCCCTTTGGAACCACCACATGCACCAGGGACATCAACAACCCCCAGCCAGCTCAGGTGCTTGATAAATGTGTTCCTGTTGCCACCCAATATTAGGAAACATCCTGATTAACTCCAAAAGGCGCCATCAATTGCCAAAGTTAGAATTCTCCGGAATGAGAAAAGAACCAATTTTGTACCCTGTCAGCAGAATGTAAATGAACGGCCTGAATGAATTAGTGCACGATAAACTTTTAAAAAGCCAAGTTACAATTTAGAGCAGCAGCGAGAGCCGAGGGATGATTTAGGACTTAAAAAAAAAAAAAAAAAAAAAGAACAACACCACTCTAATACCATTCAATTACACCTCAACAGCTGCCCATAAATATCTTTTACCACCTTCTGGGACAAAACATCTTTGTTCCGCACTGCTACGAGGGTTTTGTGCCCAGAGCCTTCTGGACAGACACCCCTGGTGTGGGATCACACAGATGACTGAGCCCACTAGGTCCTGCAGAGGGGTTGATCCTGCAGCCACCCCAGCTGCTAGAAGGGTTCTTTTTGCAGAGCTGGGCATGGACCAGGCACCGGCAAACACTTTTGCACAGGGAAAAGGCACCAGGATAGACTTGAGGAAGAGCCCCGGGCAGGCACTGCTGGCAACGAGGGGCTCCAAAAGGCAGAGAGTGCAGGGAGAGGGTGCTCAGCCCGGGACACCCCTCCTGCAAGCCCCTGCCCCACTGAGCCCCCAATATCCCCACGATAGAGGTTTCACCATCACTTTGTGCAGGTGCCATGTGCTTTGTGGTCCCTGCCAGGTTCCTCCGGTGCTCTGTGTGCAGTGGGGTTACCCACAGCCCCCCGACAAGATCCAAGCAATAAAAAGCTTCGGTTTGTTTTCAGTAAGTCAAAACGACTCTGCTGATCCTAGCGATTAATTCTGCCCCTTCCCAACAGAGGGGTTGATGTCTGTGTCACCAGGTCCCCCAGCCTTGCCTCCTCCTCCTACAGAGGTGGGAATGATGCGCACCGGTGGGAGCGCTTCCCATGGTCCATGACCAGCAGGGCTGCTCCAGGGCACCAATCCCACCATTCTGGGAAGCTGGTGGAACATTCTGCATCCCCCATCCCAACGTCTCATCCACCGCGGCACTGCTGTTCCCCTCAGAGTCCTGAGAAAGTTGGTGCTGAGTGTGCTCAGGAGGTCCCATATCCAACCGTAACCACAGGGAGAGGTTAAACACCTCCACAGCCGAGCTGCTGCATCTCCTCTGGGGAAAGGAGCTGGACCCTCTATGGCAAAGCTGGGTGAGGAGCTCGGCAACGCCTCCATCACAGAGCCAGGAGTGCAGCGGGGTAGGGATCAGTCACAGAAAACCTCTGAGCTGGCAGCTGCATGGGGTTGGCACAGACATTGAGAGAGCGTAGAAGCTCAGGTCGCTTCTGCGCCCGTACGCACGACGGGTGCCCTCGTCCCAATGGGGATGTTTCCAACCTCACCACGAGCAGGAGGCAGCAGCTGCCAGCACCCACAGCACCCGCCCCAGCCCCTCGCTGCCAGGCGCCTTGGGGTGCTGCCAGGCGCTTGACTCAGCACAACGGAACTTTCCCCTCGTCCTCTGGCACTTTGCCTGCGGCCCCTCCAGCTCAGCCACTTTGCTGCATCCCCAGCGATGCTCGCCCAGCTCACGAGCGAGGCAGGCAGGCAGCGAGCCCAGTAGAAGCCAGCGGCGCTGCAGGTGGGCTCGCTCGCAGCCAGAGGTGAGAATAACAGCACCGAGATGCAGCCGTAATCATTTGATGCCCCCTCACATCTCTCCTCTCCCCCTGGATGGACACCCTTGTCCTCTAAGGAGGCTCCTCCAGGGTAGGAAACGTCCCTCACCCTGCGCCAGCGCCCACGCCAGCTCAGCCTCCTCAGCGGGGAGCCGAGCTCGCTGCAGCTTCTTGCAGGAGTCGCTGGCTGCAAAAGGCTCTGATCCAATTTCACGCTTATCCTGGAGCCTCTCGCCCTCAGCCGCCGTCGTGCTTTTTTGCTCTATTAGCCCTGGGCGAACGGGCCCTTCGGCTGGCGCGGCGCCAGGTGAGCTTGAGCTCCTTGGGCCGTGGGAAACGCAGAGGGGGAGCAGAGAGGGGTGAGTCCCTGCCATGGGGATGCTGACTTGGCCAAGGAAGCCAAGAAGACGGGGTGATCCCTGTTCCTGCAAGAGCTGCCCGGTCCCATCTCTGTGAGGCCACAGAGAAGCCGAGCATCCTCCCCACGATCCCAGGGTCTGGGCATCACCTTGAGAGGTGATGCCCAGACCCTGAGGAGGATGCTCGGCTTCTCACCGGAGCCCAGGGGCTGCTCACTGGGATGCTGGCAGGGAAATCTGCCTCCCCACAGCCCGCGGCGTGAGTCAGTAATTGCACGACTCGTTTATAGACAGCGCTGCAAACGCACCTATTAACATCAGCTCCCATCTCCTCATCCCCCCGAGTGATTTACCTGCTTCATTTCGCTCAGTGAATTAAACACAAAAATAACCGCCGTCTACACCAATTCCGCTATCGACCCGCGGGAAATGGGCGGCATCCGTCACCCCTCCGGCTGTGCCACCCTCGGCTGACGCGGGGATGAGCCGCCGGGGCGCAGAGGGGCTGCGTCGGGGGAGCCGCGCGCAGGTCAGGTAGCGCCGAGCTGCCTCCCGCGCTGCCAGACAGCAGCCCCTGAGTAATTATCTGAAGAGCTAGACAGTTTATTGTCCAATTCATGACATGTCTGATAGCAAAGCCCGAGACGTTAATGTCTTTCTAAATCGTTGCTGGGTGTAATATTTTTGCCTCTGATACCGCACATAATCCTCACGCTTTGATATTCCCCTGTAATCTAATGGCGGTCGGTAAAATCACGGTGACACTAATGCTTCCCACCCTTACTGAATGGTAAAATCAAATTAAAGATGAAGTGTCATCCATTCCACTTCGGGCCCCAAGGTGGGAGTCAATTGACCTTTCTTGAAAAAACAAGAAGGTAGAGGTGGTTTTGACACTTTTTTCACCCTCCTGGTGCTCATTGCAGGTTCTAGGGGGGGTTCTCTCCTCACTAGCTTCACTGTGGTTGCTTTTCTTCAGCAGAGCCGCAACGCAACCAAAGTACTCAAAGTTGCCAGCAAAAAAAGGAGAGTTGACCCAAAAGGGTGAAGATAGAGATGGAAGGGCCAACCGCAAGGATCGATGCAAACTTATGAACTAGGAGTGAAAAACTCCAGCAAGCAGCTGCCAGAGCCCCTGTTCTCGTTCCGCATGCACAGAGCTCCCAGTCTCAGCCCCACACCAGGTTTCGCCCCACAGCACCCACAGCATCTCAGAGTCCCAACTTCACAGCATCCCTGGAGCTCCCTGTGTCCAACAGGCAGCAGAGCAGCCCCTTCCGTGGGGCCAACACGGCCGCTCCCCAGCCGCACTCTCCACCGGGTGCCCCAAGCTGCTGCACGTTTGTCTCTTTAAACAAAACCCATCAATTCTCTCATTTCCAATAAGCGAATCTATCATTTCCCTGCTTTGGGCAGGGGTGTGCAGGAGGCTGGAGACACACAAATTCATCCCTGATGCACTCAGGAGCTGCAGCTCCCATTTACAAGCCCTCTTAGAGCTTGAAAAAACTTTCTACAGGCACCATTGCTTTGTTGAGGCCAGGCTTAAACTCAGAAAAACACAACGAGAAAGGACAACTTCATTGTCAGGGTTCACACTCCTAAACAGACAAACTTGCCCCTTAATACAAGCAGAAAATTATTTTTTTCTCCATCATGAATGGCCTGGGGCTCTACAAACTTGATTAAAGACAAACCACTACAGCAGGATTCCTGCTTATCAAGAGCCGGTGCGCCAAGCACAAGCTCCACGGCTGCTACCAGCAGGCACGTGAAGGGCAGAGCCCGCGACAGGGAGTCTCGCACCAACACCCAGACACAACTGGAGCTCCAATGAAGACAAGCAGCTTCGCAGCGTGACCAGAGACCACGCTCCGTGACCTCAGGGAAACCGTGTAACCTGCCTCCGCCTGCATCCCTCACCCCGCTCTCCATCCTCCTACCTTTCTCCATCCTTCGTTGCCTGTTGAGACCGCGGCGTCTCCCACCTCTCGCTCGCATCTCGTTGAGCATCTGGAGAGGAGGTGGAGTCCTTGCCGGTGCCTCCTGTCATTCCTGCAACAGAAAGGGTCACCCCTGCGAATCTGATGATGCCAGCGATAGTGCCTCAAGTGCCCAATGTCGACGTCGTTTGGTTCTCTCCCCTCCCCACCACACGGAACGCGGCTGCTCTCTCATTAAACAGAGGCAGCTTTATCGCTGCTGATTGCATTAACCTAATAATACCTGCATAAAGCAATCAACAAAAAAGGCTAGAAGGTTTTCTGTTTGTTTGTGTTGGGTTTTTTTTTTTCTTTAAAAAAAAGACCTGCTCCATGAAGTATTGATTAAATTAGAGGATTAAATTAAGCAGTGACTGAATCAAGTGGAAGGGCTTGCGAGAGAGTCTGCATGCAGAACAGCGATGCGGAGGGCCCCAGGGGGAATGCGGAGGGTTCTGGAGCTCAGAAAAGATGTGGTGTGCACCACAGCCTCCAGAGGAGAGTGAGGCCACAGCTGACAGCAAAGCCCATGTCCCTCACCCCATTGCCCCATGGATGCGCCCCTGCAGCATCTCACAAGTCCAACAGACTCACATCCAGGGTTACCGGTGCCAACCCCTGCCAGGGACACAAAGGGAGCCAGAGGCACCAATAGGACACTCACCACAGTGCCCGTGGCTTGAAACACTCTGATTTTTGGGGATGTGGGAGCTCACGTACACTTTCCACGAAGTGTCACCATAAGCTGTCAAAGCGAGTTCTCAGCGGTGATCCGGAAAAAAAAATTGTTGCTTCTATTTTTCTCTCTTTGTGAAAATTCTGATCCTGCGTCAGAGATGCAAGTTGCGTCGTCTGAGTGTGCTTGTTGTGGTTATCGGCTTCTCCTCGTTTCCTGGGGCAGTTTCCTCCGATAAAATTGTCACCAGAAGGGGAAAACAGACCATCTTTTCAGCTGGTGTGAGCTGGCAGCTGAAGTCAATGAATTGATTCTATCTTACATTATCCAAGCATCTCACTGGAAACCATCCTACCCAGCCTAACAAATTCTCCAAGAATTTATCATTTCTGATAAAGTCAAGATCAAGGGTGGTTTTGAGCTTCATAATGAAATTAATATTGATGTTCCCCGGCTTTAGAGAAGGCTGCAAAGGATGCGCAAGGAGAAGAAGGGCTCTCCTGCATTTCCCACGCTGCCTAAGGCTCGCTCTGAGCTCCCTGGTGACACCTCCCCTGGAAGGGCAGGATTTAGAAGAGCCCCTGGACTAGCCAGCAGCTTTGCCATTATCCCAAGGCACACAGGGAATGCAAAATGCAACAGCGGCGCTTGTAATTCTGCAAAACCAGACACCACCCCAACCTTGGCTGGAAGGACAAAGCAGCTCCTGCCATAGAGGAGCTGCAAGGAAAGGGCGTCTCCAGCCAAGGTCCTGGTGTTCCAGCCCCCCTGGACACCCTGCCAGGGCAATCATGAGGTGGAGACAGAGCCCCACGGTGCCCGTGCAGCTCCACAACCCCAGCTCAGACCCTCTGTGTCCTCCTGGTGTGCAGCCCACCCAGCTCCTGGGAGGCTCCGGCTGCCCGATCCAGGATCCCAGCCCAACAGGATTCCCAGAGACGTAAACAGGCAGGTAAATGGGTAACGGCGGCCTGGGGACTGCAAAGAAATATTTGCTGAGCAAGAGGAGCAACCAGTCAGCTCAGGGTTGGTGCATCCTAGATGCGGCTGCTGGAGAATAAACGGCTCTGACAGGCAGCAGGCGATGCCAGCCAAGTCACTGGAGCACCAGGATTCTCTATCAAACAAATTAAAATTAGCAGTAGGCCAGAGGCTGACATGCCCACTGCCTGGGGCCAGCGCTGCCACAGAGATGATGGGGAGGAGCGAGCAGCCGTCAGCCGAGAGCTGCCAGGGTGCAGGTGCTGCTCATCCCAACAGCAGGAGCTGCGAACGGGTCCCCTGCAGACACATCCCACCCCTCTCCCTGCCTGGACAAGGGGCTCCAGCCATGGGACGAGCCACCTGCTCTGAGCAGTGATCTGTTCCTCTCTCCTGCCCTCCACGCACAGATGGATTTCTTAGAATTATGGAATCGCTAAGGTTGGAGAAGACCTCTAAGCTCATCCAGCGTCTCCCCACCATGCCTGCTGATCCATGGCCCAGAGGGTCACATCTATTTGCTTTTTGCACCCTCCAGGGAAGGAGACTCGACCTTCCTTCCAGAACAGTGTGAGAATGGAGGGATAGGGATTCCCCAAACCAGGGATTCCTTACGGCCCGTGTCCCCCGAGCCCGGCAGTGCAATAAGCATCTTCTGAAGCTCCCTGGAACAGAGCTCAGCGCCACATCCAGAACTAGACAATAGCTTCTCTATCAGTGCAGCAACTGATAAGCCTCAAGCGCCACCAGGGGAGGTTCAGGCTGGACATTAGGAAAAAAAAATTTCACTGAAAGGGTCATTGGGCACTGGAACAGGCTGCCCAGGGAGGGGGTTGATTCACCTTCCCTGCAGGGGTTTAAGGGACAGGTGGATGAGGTGCTGAGGGACATGGGTCAGTGATTGATGGGAATGGTTGGACTCGATGATCCAGTGGGTCTCTTCCAACCTGGTGATTCTATAACTATGATTCTAAGTTGCCTGAACAGAGGAATCTGCTCCCTGCATCAGCAAGGATGCCAAGTGGAGTGTTCAGAGCACAAGAAGCATCCTCCAGACACAGCCCTCTCAGGCCGGCACAGAGCAGCTGGTGGCACAAGCCCCACGTTCCATCTCCCTTTCCACTGCTCAGGGCAGCTCAGCCTCCAGCCTGGCACTTACCAGCTCCACATTCCCATTTTAACACAGATGCCAGCTCATAATCTTGACGACTGGCCTGGAAACACTTTCCTTTCCACCAGGATTTGAAAGGAGAATCATGTTTTATACCAATTTCCCCTTCTCGTTTCGAGGGTATTAAGAAATGAAACATTAATGGAATAGAGAAAAAGAACTGAGCGTTCAGCCACCATTTACCAAATTGTTCCTGTTCAGTTCTGGGAGAGGAGGAAAAACTAGGAGCAAGAATAAAACTGTGCCTAGAAACACACCATTTCTCCAACGCACGCCTGGCTGACAGCCACGGAGCACAAATGAATAAATATTTTATGTACTTTAATTTCCTCATCTACGAGCTTGATGCTCTCAGCCTTCCTTTGCTTTATTTTGCTACTTCATAAATGTTAAAACCGTTTATCCTCTTATTCTTCCCAACAAAAGTGAGGCTTTTGCCAGCTCTGCTCCCGTTCCATTCGCTTTCATCTCTTTATTAGCATAGCAAAACAGCGCATCACCTGCAGGTTTCTCCCTACACTAGTTCTTTCTGGGTTTTTTTTTTTTCCTCCTTCCTTCCTTCGGTTTCCTCATCACCTGCGCTCCCGTCCCTCTATTATTCAGGAACCACAGCGTTAGCGGTTTTTCTTACCCAGCTGCTCACGGAACCCTCTGCACTATTGAGACTCGGCTTGGTTTGCTCTGGTGTTTATTTCATTTCCTTTTTTATTATCATCATCTCCTTCCTTACTTCACCATCACATCATTCCCCACCCCTTCCATCCACCAGCTCTCGCATCTCCCATGGCTGGGGATGCAGGGATGCTGAGGATGGAATCCTTGCTCCAGCTGCATTTTCACCATCTTGCATTTGTCCTTTAAAAAAACCAGTCTCTGGAAAATTCCCACTGCTGTTTCCCCTCAGAAAAAAGGGATCAACATTCCCACGGCAGCTCCCAGAGCCCAAAGGTTCAATCCTAACTGGTGCGTCTGGTTGGCATCGACGCCAAACTCTACCCTCCTGGAAAGGATCCGCTCCTGGGAGCATCCAGTCCATCAGGGAACAAGATGCCACCAGGCTGCAGCTTTCTGGAGACTCTGAGATGCCCCAAAAGCCTCAAATCGTAGCTCTGCAATAAGGAAAAAAAAAAAATCTCCCTGCAATTAAAACTTAATCCTTGTAAAATGGAGCAGCAGCAGGAAGGAGGACAGGTAGGTGAGGATGGATGCTGCCAGGCTGAGAAATAGGGGAAAGCAATAATGGAGAAGAGAGAAAGGTGAGCACGGATGGGGATTAATCACAGGCAGAGTTCAATAGGAAGGTTTCAAGGTGAGGGGAGATAAGTGGCGATGCCTCCTGGAAGGGCTAATTGTCAGGAATTGGGAGAATTACCAGCCCCGACGGCGTGCGGCGGCTCCAATGCTGCATTAGGGCTTTCTTGGCGATTTGCTAAATTTATTCTTCCGTGATTTCTAACAAAATTCAAAGCTCATCATCACCCAGTGGGTTATTTCCATTTGTCTGCTTTCAAAGTGGTTTTAGCAAACCTCAGATACTTTTAATTAGCCTTAAATCTCTCGGCTCTTTTCCTCAACCTGTGATTACTCTTTAACTGAGCTGCATCCATTGCCTTTCCTCCCTCCTTCGGGCTAAGAAATTGCAATTTCCTTCAAACCAGCTGCTGCTGAAAAAATTGCAGCTGGGATTTTGCTTTTCAGAAGTGACTTTTTTTTTTTTTTTTGGCCTGTCGCAACCAACCAGGAGTGGAGATGGGGATGCAAAAAATTCTGTGTATGAAGCCAGTACCCCCAGGCAGCCAGGGAGGGCTCCTTCGGGAGGCTGAAAGGGGAGATTGAGATGGGATCTTAGGGAAAAATGATTTTCTGTGAGGGTGGGGAGGCCCTGGCCCAGGTTGCCCAGAGAAGTGGTGGTTTCCCCATCCCTGGAGGGGTTCCAGGCCAGGTTGGATGGGGTTTGGAGCCCCTGATCCAGTGGGAGGTGGTGGGACTGGATGGACTGTGAGGTCCCTTCCAACCCAAACCATTCTCTGATTCCCTGTTTCCAAGTAGCTCAAGCTCTCATAGAATCATAGAAAATTGAGGTTGGAAAGGACCCGCTGGATCATCGAGTCCAACCATTCCCATCATGATGGGATGGAATGAGAGAGGGAGATAAGGGAATTGGGGATGATTCCAAACAACAGACCCAGCAGGGGCAGGGATATAGGTGAGGACCGGGAAGGGTCCTGCAGAAAAGGTGGGATGCAGGGAAAACACCATCAAAGGAAGCCGGGAGGGAGATGTGAGGTGGGATTATAAACACAGGAGAGACGGACAACTCCAAACTCCGTGAAGTTGGTGGAATCTGCATTTCCCTTCCCTGCAGATCTGGAACCGACCTGCTGGATGTGGGGACAGGGGCGTCCCAGGCAGGATCAGGGACTGCTGGGCACAGGGACAGGGGTGTCAGGGGCCAGATCAGGGCTCGCAATCACTGCTGCTGCTTTGCCTTTTGCTCTCCTAGCTGGATCCTGCCGTCCTTTCAATCCTTACGGCACCGCATCCTCCTTCCCAAACACCTCCCAGTGGATTTACAGCCAGGCTGTGCTCACAACAAGCAGCAGAACAAAGGCAGCATCGGGCTGGGGGTTAACCTGATGCACCAGCAACTCCCACACACGGGTCCCCAGAGCCAGAACTGCCTCTACAGCCACAGCAACACGTGATACGACATCCCACAGCCACAACCCTCACCCCTTTTTCATCACTGTGGATTCCCACTTCCCAGTTTTCCGGGATTTAGGGGACTCATTTTAATTAAACTCACTCATTTCAATAGGGTCTAGAAGTTCAGGTCCTTGGTGTGACTGCACATCCCAGCTTTGATCCGCAGCCCTCAGATCAGGAGGGGTTTTAGGCCCATTGCAGAGGTTCAGGGGCTCCCAGGGTGCACCCACTCGCAGGTTTAGCAGCTCACTCCTCCCCACACACCGGTACAAACCCCTGTTTGTGCTCAGCCTGTCTGCACAGCCCCCGCTCATGTGCCTCGGAAACACCGGAGCCGCGCGGAGCTGCAAAACCATCGTGGCTCGCATGGGATTGAGATCAAAGCTGCCCAGCAGTGCTGATTACCGCGATGAGCCCTGACACCGAGAACTATTTTTAATTCAAAGAGTTGTGTCTGCCTCTGTGCCAACCTGCGAGCTCTGTCAATTTGCAGGGAAGCAGTCAAATCCGATTACTACAGAAAATATGCAGGGAGGGTAACATGGTGTGAACTCACATAATACGTGTTGGTTAAGGTGCTATCCTGGGCCTGACTGTTTTCTGGATGTTATAAATCCCACAGCGGTAAAGAAAGCGACGTATCCGAGGGCTATAATTGCGATAAGCCCTTCAGCTTGAAACATCCTTGCCCTGAGGGTCATGGATATGAAGTTTCCCTACAAATGAATGGACCTTTTCACAGGCGGGGTTTGCATCTTCCCTTTGCTGCAGGAGAAGGTAAAGCCGTGATGGCTTTAAACAGGACCCCAGGCTGAGATCTCCTGCACAGGTACCTCAGGAACAGCATCTCCTGCTCATATTGCAGCTCTCCTGGTCCCCAGGGAGCCCTGAGGACCTGCAGACCTTCCGTGCTGGAAGCTGCTCTAAGGTCTCCCTGGAGCCTTCTGTTCTCCAGACTGAACAGCCCCAACCCTCCCAGCCTGTGCTTATACAGGAGATGCTCCAGCCCTGAAATTATCTCCGTGTCCTCCCTGTGCTGAGGGCTCCAGAACTAGGCTGAGGGCTCCAGAACTAGACCCAGGGCTCCAGGTGGGTCTCACAGAGCAGAGCAGAGGGACAGAGTCCCCTCTCTCCCTGCTGGTCCCACAGATCTGGGTGCATCCCAGGACATTGTTGGTTTCTGGGCTGCGAGCACAGCTCATGCTCAGCTCCTCGTGTACCAGCACCCCAAGTCCTTCTCCTCAGAGCTGCTCTAAATCCTTTCTCTACCCAACCTGGATTTGTGTTTGCGGTTGCCCTGACCCGAGCGGAGCTGAGTACGGCACCCAGGGATGGGGCTGATGATGGAGGTGAGGACAAGGGGCTCAGCTTGATGTCTGTAAGTGGGAAATAGAGAGAGAAGAGGCGATGATTCAACAGCAGCAGCTTCCAGGAGGCTCACGCAGAAGCAGAAACAAACCCGCAGCAAACTGCTGAGATCTGCCTACAGGAGCCTCCTCCAGGAGCTCCCACATCCCCTCCCCTCGCAAAGCCAGGCCAATTAATGATCCCAATCAATAAACTTGACCCAGAAATTTCAGACAGGAGCTGCAATCAGAGCAGCATCCCTCCCGAGGCAGCCTCGCAGGCACAATTTCATGCATTACAAGGGGCGAGACTCACTCGCAGTCAGTTTTCACGGGTCCTTTCCTCGAACGCCGTCTCCAGGATGAGGGACAGCAGTTTACAGCGCGCACCCGGGTCCTCTGGGGTGAACCACGTCATGACATATTTGGTGAGAATTGTTAATTGCTCCTTTATTGCTCTGCGTACCTCGAGGTGACACAAACACACCCCGAGCCCCCATGAAGTGGGAAGCGCACCCAGCTCTCCGCAATACACCGAGAAATGTTGATGGTAACCGGAGGAGACAAGAGATGCCACGCGGAGGAAGGCGAGGAGCAGCACCTCCCTCCTCAGAAGGGCCCTGGGTCCTGCTGTCAAAGTAATAACAACAGCAGCAGCGCAATTTGCTACCCTGGAACAAATAATAACTCCTAATGCAAAAGGCATTTCACTTCCCTGCCACATAATTACCTTTCTGGTTCTTTTAAAGGGCTGCAGGTGACCTCTTCATCCCAGAGAGCGGCAGACAGTGCATCTTCCCCTCCGCACGCGGATCCTCTGCTTCCCCTGCGCATCAATTGAGCATTCTCCATCCTCACAGCCCAGCAGAGCTGCAAAACCACCTCCCAAAAAAACCAAAAACCCATCACCCTCCCCTGGGGGGTTTTAAAGCCTGAGGTCTGATTGCCAAAGCAGGAAAACCTGCTGGATCCCCTCAGCGCTCAAACCCAGGGCACAGGTGGAGTTACTAAACCTGGAAAGAGCAGCCTGGGCAAAGGGATGCGATGGGAAGTGGCAGATGCACCTTATTTATTTTTAGAGGCCTCTTTTAAGGGTGAATATAGTAAAATCCATGTTTCATTGGGGAGAAAATATTGACAAAAGGTAAAAATAGAGCTCCGCAAAGAAGAGAGCGGCTAACGAGGCTGCTGCATAGGAGGAAAACGAGCCGAGGACCACGGCTGGTGGGATGGGGGCCAAGCAGTGCTGAGGTTCTCGAAGACCTTCTCTGCATGAGGGTGGGTTCGTCTGCTGAATCTCTGCTCTGCTTTGAAAATTTACAATCTTTTTAACATCAGAGAAGCAAGATGTCCTTAGAGAGGGCTTTTATTGACCCGGCATATCCAAAGCTGAATATATTATAACCCCAGATACAGTTTCACGCTCACGGTCAGCTCCTCCACGGCACCAGCTCACTCCACGCGTGTTCGGGGGTCGAGATGCTCCTCAGCCCAGAGGAACACGGGGATCAGGCTTCCCCGGGGCGAGAACTTTGCAGCCGAGATCAAGGGAGTCGAGCGCTCCCCTCGCCGCGATCTGTACTGGGAGGGGAATCTGTTCTTCCAGAAAGGTTGAGGACAAGGGAGGGAGAGCTTCAAAGTTCCTCCACAAGCCTCCGAAGCGGAATTTTAATGGGGGGAAGAAAACAAAAATATGAAAGTGAATAGAACAAACAAGAATAAATTATTTATGAGGATGAAAGTGAAGAAAGGGACGTTAAGGGAAACAAAGGGAACCACGCGTTCCCCACAGCTGAGGAATCGTGATCAAAGCTTTCGCAAAACCAAAGCCGATGGCTGAGGCTCAAGCGATGAACACCGAGGCTTTGATAGCGCGCGGCGAGCGGTGCGGAGCAGCCGGGCACGGGCGCTCGAGCCTCCCTGGGCACCCAACCGGGGACACGGTTCTTCTCCAGAGCCCTTGTTTCACCGACACCTTATTTAATAGATCCTGCAATAAAATAAATCGTTTTCCCCATTCAATGGACAGCGGGTGTCCCCCTGCTCCCCAGATCACGATGCTGCGAGCGTCATCTCCGCTGCTGCTCGGCTCGGCCAGGGCGCTGAGCGGCTCGGAGGCTGCCGGGGGAGAGTTATTGCAGCACTAAACTGAACGTTCAGGTTTCGGTGCCCCTGGGCGCGTTGTGCAGCAGCTCCTCGCTTGCACTAACTCCTGTTTATGTCTCGCCTCCCCGGCTCCGCAAAGTGCCTGGAGATGGATCCCCAGGAAAGCTCGCGGCCCTCGGCACGCTCCAGGAGCATCCAGAAGTCAGAGTTCAGGCTGGTGCCACCGCCTCAGGGCTCCAGCGGGAACGCTGCGGGGTGAGAGCCACCTCTGAGCTTCACCCCCAACCCTGCAGCCCCTCGCTGCACCCCTGGAGAGTGGGTCACCCCAATAAATCCCACCGGAGCACCCCACGATGTCACACCTGCCTGCTTCTCAAATAACCTCCCTCTGTCGAGTAAATGAAAGGCCAACCATGGTGCACCCAGACAAACATCTTCTCTTTAAATATTTTAGAACCATTAACCTCTCCCAGCACTCGGCGTCATCTGCCAGGTAATTGAAATGGCTTTGCCTAAGCAGAATTTTTCTGAGATCAATTATTTACTTCCAGCAGAAGGGTCTGGCTTTAGGCTTATTTACGATGCAGCTGTGCTACCACCAGCTTCCTCAGCCGTGTTTACTCCTAAGCAGATAAAAGCCGGCTGATTGGAGATAAAGTTCTTCATTTTTCCAAAGTGCCTGATTGATCTTGTTGGCCACACTTGGAAATTGGGATGCGGTTCCTTCATTAGGCTGTTGTCTTCCTTCTGTTGCCATTCCACGGAGAAGCTGCGCTGCAGCGAGCCAGCTGAAAGGGGAGAAAGGAGCTGTTACGGAGGCAGAAAAAAAATGGCTTTTTGCTTCCAGTGAGGCCCTGGCCCAGGCTGCCCAGAGCAGGGGTGGCTGCCCCATCCCTGGAGGGATTCAAGGGCAGGTTGGATGGGGCTGGGAGCCCCTGATCCAGTGGGAAGTGGTGGGACTGGATGGGCTTTAAGGTCCCTCCAACCCAAACCGTTCCATGATTCGATGATTCGTACCCTGGATTCGCAGCAGCCACGGGTGTCATAGGACGAGCTCCTTTCCCTGGGGACCCTGTTGAGTCCCAGCTGAAGCGACGACTGAGGAGGGAGCGGCTGCTCGGAGACACCCCGAGCTGCACAAACCTTCCCACCCTGGATCCTGGTGCCTTTTGCTGCTCTGAAGGCAAACAGGGAGCGTGAAGAGTGCCCACGTCTGCCTTGAAGGGGTCTGACCTTAAACCAGATCCTTCACTCCTTTCATGAATAAGATAATTACCGGGCGAAGGCAAAATGAGAAGCATGAAAACGCATCGACAGGAGGAAATAAAGCAGGAGCTTGATAAACACGGTGCCAGCCGGCATGAAAACGCATCGACAGGAGGAAATAAAGCAGGAGCTTGATAAACACGGTGCCAGCCAGTGTGGAGAGGGCAAGCGCTGCTTCCCTCAGCGACTTTGCCGTATTTGACCATATAAATGGTCTTATTCAAAGCAGAGAATTAAGGTAATAACGGTTCTCCGGGAAGGAAAAGAAATTCAATTTCAAAGCCAAATTAAACAAAGCTTCCAATTAGAACAGATAATGTTTCCAGTGAGCTGAATATCCTTTTTTTTTCCAGCAAGGTCTGAGTTGAATTTTTCTAATCGGCTCTATTTTGTCACTTCGGTTACTTCAAGGTGGCCAATTTCTTAGGAATTGGCAGGTATTGACTGAGGATGCTGGGCTCAGAATCAGCTTTTACCTCCCGTGCCAAAGCCTCTGATGGTTCGCAGTCCGCTGGCGCTCGGCTGGGGTCCCCGCTGGGGTCCCTGCTGCAGGGCTGGGGCTCGGGGTGTTTCTCTGCTGAGCCACGGGGCCGTGCCCGGCTGCACCATCTCCTCGCTTTGGCCCCAACAGGACCCTGAGATCCCCCCCGCTTGGACCTGGCAGCCCGATCCCACCCATCTACACACTCAGAGGCCAGATTTGCATTATTAAAGGAGACCTAAACGGCTTATCGGGTGCAGACAGATGAAATTATTGATTTTGTGCTTTCAGGAAAAAGCCCAATTAAGAAGATCTAATGGAAACGTGACCCTTTATCCCCATTTTGTCTTTATATCAGGAGCCAATATTCAACTGCTTCAGCGAAGGGGAAAATCTGATCATTTTTCTCTTGTATTTCCCCCTCTTGCTGCTCACTGCCAGGAAGACTTGCTGAGTGCAAAGAAATTCACCCCGAGAGCACCTGGAAGGGAATATTGCGATCCCAGGGGAAGCGGCTGCCTGGGAGGTGCCAGGAGGGAGAAGGCAGACGGGAAAGAGCAGACCCACCGCCACGGCGCCCTCTCCACCTCCAGCACCCTCTGTACCTGTGCCATCTCTCCCCTTAAACAAGCCGACGTGAGGCTCAGATGTAACCGAGACAAGTTATCAGCCTCGTCTGCTGATCCCTGAGTCGTTTTCTCATTGATTTCTCTCCGGACTACACGACAGAGATGCCACTTCCCAGTAAAAGAAGGACCCTCCGGAGAGTCGATCTGTGCTCCTGATGTGACGAGAATAGAGCTTCCAATAACGGCGGCGTCGGGGTGAACTGTCACCAGGGCTGAGTGGAGAAGACGACATGATTGCTGTAATATGGGTTTTTAAGAAACTCTGCTTGTCGGGGAATTACGCGGAGCTGACAGTCGGGAGCTGATGAACTGCCCCGGCTCTCCCGTGCCCATCCAGCCCCACGGGACCTGCAGCCAAACACAATCCCGAACTAGAGCGATCATAGAATCATAGAACAACCAGGCTGGAAGAGACCCACCGGATCATGGAGTCCAACCATTCCCATCAATCATTAACCCATGTCCCTCAGCACCTCGTCCACCCGCACCTTAAACCCCTCCAGGGAAGGTGAATCAACCCCCTCCCTGGGCAGCCTCTGACACTGCCCAATCACCCTTTCCTTGAAAATTTTTTTCCTGCTGTCCATCCTGACCCTCCCCTGATGGAGCTTGAGGCCATTCCCTCTCGTCCTGTCCCCTGTCCCTTGACAGAAGAGCCCAGCTCCCTCCTCTCCACAACCTCCTCTCAGGGAGCTGCAGAGAGCAATGAGCTCTCCCCTCAGCCTCTTCTCCAGACTAAACACCCTCAGCTAAACTCAGGAGGAGAGCGCGAGGTGCCAGCCTTGTGCTGCAGGAAATTAGTTTTGCCATGGGTCGAGCACCTTCTCGTACAGATAATTCAATTATTCGGCTTGTTCGTGGTGGTCTCTGTGCGGCAGCGCTGGCTCTGCCCTCAGACAGGGCTAGAAAACACTCTATTCCCAGCTGGTTTGGGGTCCAGGAGGGCTCCATCTCCTCCTGGAGAGGGACTGGCTGCAGTCCCAGCTCCCACTCCCAGCCCTCGATCTGCAGTGCCAAGACACCCACGGTGCTCAAACTTCCCACAGCCGATCTCTTCACCGGGTAATTATGGCAGAGGATTTCGGTTATTAAAACTTCCCACTTTGGCAGCTCATCTGAGATCAAATCCTCTGGCTTTGCACAAATAACTCGCATCAGATCTCACTGCCGCGCGTTCAGGGCTCGTTAGCGGCGAGCTGGGGGGATGCCAGCAGCCGTCATCGCTGCCTGGCTGGGAGAAGGATGATTTCCTGAGAATAAGCCGGTTTAATTCCTACTGATTTGGAAAAGCACAGACATTCTGGGATTTTAATGCCATCGTCAGTGAAGACAAGTGAAGGTTTGGGGTCTGACTGGTTTGCCTCCAGCGGGGCTGCTGGTTCACACTGGACTCGCAGCAGGAGCGATGCAAGCAGGCAGTGCGGTGCCAGCCTGCCCCCTGCTCCCAGAGGCACCTCTGGAGCCCAGCAGGCTGGAGCCTTCCCAGTGGGACATCTGAGACGCGTGTGGTTGCCCTCTCCTGGGATGAAGCAGAAATTCCTGCAGAAATTATCCATAAGCAAATAACTACAGCAAGTGCCATCAGTGTATGGTTGGACTCAATGATCTGGTTGGTCTCTTCCAACCTGGTTATTCTATGATTCTATGAGTAGCCCAGCAATCCCCTTCCCCATCTGATCAGACATCAGTGGTGGGTGACTCCTACCCTGCATGTGCTGTTGGCCATGGAGAAGCAATAACATCCATCCTAACAAGAGCAAGAGCTGAGCAGGATCCCAGCTTCTCGTGCAGCTCTTGGCACGTGTGGGCATCTGCTCATGCTGCAGCCGCACACGAGCTGCACGAAGCCCCTCACCACCCCACGGCTTCTCTCTCATCACCCACTGGGACAGGGAGGCAGCCGAGCCCGGGGAGCCACCAACATCTGGGGCAGCAGCTGCTGACATCTCAGATGAATAATGGAATCAGAATCATGGAATCATGGAACAACCAGGTTGGAAGAGACCCACTGGATCGAGTCCAATCATTCCCATCAGTCACTAACCCATGTCCCTCAGCACCTCATCCACACGTCCCTTAAACCCCTCCAGGGGAGGTGAAACACAAGCTCCCGTGGAGAGCAGGATGCTCTTGGGTTTGTTTCTGAAAGCATAAAACCAGGTCTGAGATGTTGTGCAGGGAGGCAAAACCCAGCAGCTGCCCCGAGCGAAGGGGACCGAGCAGCCCAGCCCTGGGTTTACTCAGGCTCCGTCTCCCTCCCTGCTGGGTTTTCCCAGCGCACCCACAAACCCAACCCCAACCCCATCGGTGTTTTAGTGAAGTCTCCCTCGCACGGCTCCTCTGCCACTAAAAGTGATTTGCAAGTGGTTCAAGCACAGGTTTATCTCCTCCCCGCACAAAGTGGTTTTCGCACCGGACTTCTGAAATAAATATTAGAAGGAATAACCAGAAGCTGATATAATAGAGCCATCTGCTCTATATTTTCCCCTCTTCCCCTGCAGAGGATGAAATACGTTTATAGCCCCACTTACGGCCATCCCCAGGAGTGGTTCCTCTGGGCAAACTGAGCTGGTGATCAGTCAGGATAAATCACAGTCCCCACCGCAGTCGATAAAGGCGAGCGAGCACGCGCTGGTTTGGGATACTTAAAGTGTAAATGGGGGACGGAGCCCGGCTTAAATCCAATCTGGAGCTGGTGCTGGGAAAGCTGAAACGACCTGAGCTGTATTGATTGTCGGGTTTGCTTTGGAAGCACTGGAAACCTCAAAAAGACAGATGTCTGTTTGGAGGAGATTTGGAAAGGGGAGACCCAGAAAGCAATAAATATGCCTCATAGAAAAAAGGTTAAACCTGTCACTTGTGTCTGAGGCAAGAAAACCAGGTTAGAGAGGAGAAGGAGAAGGAGAGAGGAGAAGAGAGAGGAGAAGAGAGAGGAGAAGGGAGGGGAGAAGGAGAAGAAGAGAGAGGAGAGAGGAGAGAGAAGAGAGAGGAGAAGAGAGAGGAGAGAGGAGAAGAGAGAGGAGAAGGAGAAGGAGAAGAAGAGAGAGGAGAGAGGAGAGGGAGAAGTTGCTTCTCTCATGCTGGAACCAGGGAAAAACCAAAAACTCTTCTGGGATCTTCATGCTTCAGATCAAGGCCTCCACTTGTTGCTGACGAGCAGGCAGCGTGTTGCCATCCATCAAAAGTCGCCGCCGTGCAATTAAGCCATCTCGACATCCCGGGGTCTCTCCCACACTCCATCATCCCCTCGTTCTCTGAAGCGCTAATGGCACTAATATATTTATCCTTACCGAATCTATTAAGTTTGAGAACTGCATGAAACTGCTGAGTCGTAACACCTCGCTTGTAATTTTGTCCCTGAGGACGCTGCCGGGTTTGATGCATCCCGTACCGAACGGCTCTGGGGAGCCGGGTCAGGAGCAGAGTGATGGTTGTGGGGAGCTCGGGGCACCTCGAGAGCCGTGGGGAGCAGGGCTGGGGGTTCACAGAGCCTGGTGATCCAGCGGGGAAGAAGCAGCTTCAAGCTGTGATGGATCAGTGACATATTAAGGCTTAATTAGGAGGCAGGTAGGAGTCGGAGCAGTTCCATACGGCTGCGGGCTGGTGGTGCGGGGTCTGGGATCATTGGGTGACCAGAGGGGGCTGCAGGGATGGGGCTGGTTGAGCCACTCAAGCTCAAATGAGGAGCACCCCCAGCTCCAGCGGGGATGTTCTCAGAGAGGAGCCGCAGCGCCTCTGCTCACTGCATCTTCCCAGCGCCATGCAGCTGGGTCACGGGGCTCCGAAGGGGTCACAGCGTGCTGGGAGGTTCATCGTTATAATTATTATTGTTCAGAAATACGAAGACAATGAGGAATAAAGACTGGACCTATTTATAGAAATTCTAGGGAACTCTCACTCGAGCCATAAACCCACTTAATTGCAAATCTGCACAGATGTTTCCTTTGAATTTGAAAAGTGATTAATTAATAAATTAGAGTAATGCTTATTTTGGCTGAAATATAGTAATAAATAATGTTTATAGCGCTTAGTTACCAGAACACCCTCAGTGCTATGTGACAATCTAGACATGAGGAAAACACCTAAAACACACGAGACGGACAATGACAGCCTGGCTCGAGCCATAAATAAACTCAACGGCACAAGTGGGTGTGGGGAGGGGGGAACCGAGGCTGGGATGCTCATCGTGCCCAGTTGGTTCTGGCCCTGGTGGCCCCAGGTCACTGGGACCGGTGGCTCGGCACGGGGGCTGCACCCTGGCACCTCTTCATCCTTTACTCCATCACCACGGGAAGCCCCACGGCACAATCGATCCCTCTCTCCGAGCCCTCGGCAAATCCCACGTGTTTACTGTGCCGGTCATGTTGACTTTTTTTTTTTTTTTTTTTTTTT
>WAAB01022178.1:101691-133382 GCA_013389865.1 Piaya cayana | reverse complement strand
TGAGAATTGCTTTATGGGTTTTTTTTGTGTTATTGTGTTACCCTAACAGGGGGATTCTGCTGCTCAGCTCTCCCAGCCCTCGAAGATCAAGCGAAGAGCATTTTCCTGCACGTGAAGAGGCGCGAGCGCCAGGCAGATGCTCACCAGCACCCAGAGCAACAGGGTTCAGGGTTTCCAAAGTGTCGCTCTCCTGGGTGACTCTGGACGTCCACAGAGACGTTGTGCATCACGGCTCCAGTGGGATAGAACCATCAGGCCGCTTGGGAGACGGTTTTTCATCGTTCTAAGGAGTCGTCTTTTCCCCTCGTTGCTGTTTCTGAACTGTTCCAGCACTTGCTGACCCGCAGCAGCATCTCAAGAGTCGCAGTGTTGTGTGTGGGGGCGGCCAGGGCACAGCACGGGGACACCAGGCAGCACCAAATCCTGGATGAAGCCACCTCGGAGCATCCCTGGTTGCAGAACGAGCCCAGCCGGACCTGGTTGCCCTCAAAGCCCCAGAGGCTCAGCCTTCCATCACCCTGGATCTCCACCAGGCTCCACACTGGCTGCTCCATCCCAGCCGGGGCTGCAAGTGGGGGACGTGTCGGACTTGCAGCCGAAGCCGCATCCCGGAGGAGCATCCTGGCAGCGGGGCAGGAGGAGCCGCTCTGCAGAGGATCAGGTGAACCGTGTTTGGGTGAGCTGGGGGTTAAATGAGGATTTTGTGCATGAAATTAATTGTAGCCAGTGCCGCTCACATTGTGAAGGAGCTGGGGCAAATCCGCTCGGTCTCAGCTTTGTAAGGAATAAGAAAAAGTGGCTCCAAAGGGGTTTGGGACCCAGCTGTGGGGGATGCCAGGACAGGGTCCCTCTCCGGCTGCCGGGATGCACCAGCCCAGCATGGTGGGACCACAACGCGCCTGCTCGGCCATCCGGATCAGCTCTCGTCACCTCTCAGCAGCGAGACGGGGCTGTTCGAGGCACCTGAAGGAGAGGGATGATGCCCGAGCCCCATCTCCTCCCCAGCTGCAGCTCTGCCGCAAAGAAAAAAACACATAAAATGGAACCGTTCTGCAATTTCCCCGTGTGGATTTCTGTAATTAAATTCCATGCAAAACGAAGCAATTACCAATAAAAGGCGCCGCATGGCTTAGATAATTATCAGTGCGGAGGCTCCCCAGGTAGCTGGCAGGGCGGCTGGTGCCCGCTGGTGAGGTGACTCCCCTCGGCCCCTGATGTGAGAGGTGGGGGTTGCTCTCAGGGGTTCCCTTTGGGTGGTCCCTGTGCCCTCCGATGTGCTTCTCAGGCTGCCCATGGGATCCCCGATGCTCTGGTTGGGTTCCACCAGATCCCCACGGCTCTGGCTGGGTCCCGTTGGATCCCAGCAGCTCTTCTTGAGTCCCATTGGATCCCAGCAGCTCTCCTTGGGTCTCGTTGGATCCCAGAAGCTCTTCTTGGGTCCCACCAGATCCCACATCTCTGCTCCAGGGCGAGGGGACCTGTGGAAGAGCCACTTCCCGGAGTAAAAGCACAAAAACCTCTAATAGAGATTTCCCTGAAACCCACTGGAAATAATTAAAATTGACTTCTAATACTTTACAAACTAATTAAGAGTATTGGACTGGATAACTACGCTGGAGCAAAAGCGGCATTTAATTGGGATAAACTGAATCATAATTGGAAATAAGCGGAGCCCGGAACAACAAGCAGCGTGGCAGGAGAGGCTGTGGGCAGCTGGCAGCGGCGCAGGGACGCGCGATGCTGGCCCGGTGGCCGCCCTGCGAGGTTTGCTGCATCCCTGAGCATCTCGGGAGCCAGAGCGGCCAGTGGGGTGACAACGGCTGTGACTGGATCCGTTATCGAGACACCAGAGATGTTCAACCCTCTCAGGAAGCGCTTGCACACCAAGCTCCATTTCTAGAGCCCGATTTGCATGATCAGCCCCCGACTCCGGCCTCTCCGGTTATTTATCTGCTTTAATAACGAGCCCCTTTCACCAGTATCAAAGAGCCGTGTTGCTGCATCTCATTCTCTTCAATGAGATAGGAACAAATTAACTGGATACTGGAGCTGCCGGGCCTTTGTTCTCCCTCATCTGCTCCGCTCATTACTTTGAGGAGCCCTTTTTTCCTCTCCTTTACTGCTTTCTTTTCCCAAACAATGGGCTCTGAATGTATTCACACAATTCTTTTTATCGCTCACTTCTGCAGAGATCGCTCATTCTCCACCTGAACAGTTGCTATTTCTGTTTATGAAAACTTTCTTGCTGACTGCAAAAAAATTCACATTTCGTCTCGCAATGCCTGGTTACCTCAATTATCTCCCCTTTCGTTCCCCCTTTTAGGTTTAACAGCTACAATTTATAAACACCCTCCTTCCCCTCCTCTTCCCTTGTCTCCCACACGCTCGCAGCGAACCCGTGAGTCTCCTCATCTCCCTACGATGACGGCAGGTGGCCAGATAGTTTTTCTTACGTTATTTACCCCACTGAAGGAAAACAAATTCCGAAACCCCTCTCCCCATCCCTGGAGGGGGTCAAGGCCGGCTTGGATGGGGCTTGGAGCCCCTGATCCAGTGGGAAGTGTCCTTGCCTATTGCAGGGGTGGGACTGGATGGGCTTTGAGGTCCCTTCAACCCAAACCATTCCCTGATTCCATCCCTTTTCACCCTTTCACCAGCCACAGAGAAGCCCGTGCTCATCTAGGAACCATCCCGAAGGTGCAAGTTACTCAGAAAAAAAGTTATTTTTTACCTGTCTTAGGGCTCCCTCCCCATTTGGGTGCTGGGTGGCAGTGATGGGTCTGCACAGCAAAGGACGCACGATTCCTCCTCCCAGGGTTCCTCCTGCAGCGAGAGCACCAGATGGGCTGGAGTTCATCAAAACCTCCACAACTCACGGTCCGAGGAGTCCTGAGAGGAGCTCGAGCACCACTCACAAGGTCCTTTCCACCAGCCCAGCTCCTCAGCTGAAAATGATGTTATGGTTAACTACAGACCATCTGTTCTCCTCTACTTTTCTAATGGAGCCCGTGTTCTTTATGGTTTATTAATATTTATTTAGCCTGTTTAAAAGCGAAGCGCGTTGCAGGAGACTTGTGACACATCTAGGGAGGTTTCCTCTCCCTTCTTGGCCGCTGCTGCACCCGGGCGCCCTCAGAGCCAAGAGGGATTTTTCAGAAGGGTTTTCCCTTGGAGCTGCCAAGGCCTGAGGCAGCGAAGCCCAAGGAGCTTCATTTGCACTGAGGTCACTCGTCCCGCGTGCCCCTGGCGTCTTCTCAGGCAGCACAAGGCGATGATGGGGATCAGGGCCGGTGAGGAATTCCCTGCGGAGCCTCCAGACCATGTGAAAAGAATAAAAGGGCTGGAGGAGGGTGTTTGGTCCCTGTCCCCGGAGCACCCAAAGCTTCCGTGCCACCTCCCAGCAGATCCTGCATCTCCAACCAGGCAAGGGCTGCTCCATCTCTCTCTTAAATTGTCTCCTCGCTGTCCTATGTCAGGGGTGCAGCTCTCAGAAGCCCCTGAGGTTGCAAACAGTGAAGGCTTCGGCTTTGAGAAAGGGAAGCCTGATGCCTTATAGCTGTGAGGAGGATTCAGGAGCAGGATTAACCACCCTGCCACAGCACAGGGCTGCTTCCCACCCTCAGTCCTGCTTCCCAGCCTCAGTCCCATCCATGTTAGGCACCAATTCCACATAAAATCCCAAGGGGATGGCAATTCACTTGTCTAGGAGCGGAAGGAGCCAGCTGCTGCCTGGCTGCAGTGAGCCCCTTCGCAAAGAGCGCACGGAAAAAGTTAAAGAGGGGTAAGGAGATGAAAAAAAAGGAGATCGACAGCAAGCTTTGATGATCATTAACATGCTGCAAGTCCTACGGTTCCTGATAAACGGCGGAGACGTCGGGCTGTAACAAGGCGAGCGGCCTCTCAGGAGGCCGAAGAAAATGAAGTTTAGCATCAATTTTTAACTCCTGCTCTGCATTATTTAACCAAGCTGCTCCTCGCCCTCCTGCACACACACGGCTCCTGGTGGCCGTGGGGACGGGGACCGAGCCCAGCGCGTTGCAGGCAAAGCAGAGGAGCCGAAGATGCCAGGACCACCAGCAGGAGATGTGGCTGCGGAGCCAGCAGGTGCTCAGGGACCCCTGAGCCATCCCTAGGTGCTGCCTTTCCATCAACTCCAAGAGCATCACTCTGATCTCCATGGAAACCCGCGCCAGGCGACGGGATAAGGCTTTAGAGTCTGAAGTGCTGATTTGGCTGCAACCCTGGGAGCAATCGGCAGGAGAGGAGCTGCCTTAAGCAGCAGCAGGGGTGGGAGGGATGCGTCTCTGGAAAGAGGTGCCAGAACAGCGTCTGAGAACCATTGGGCTTAAAAACCCACTTTGAAAAGGCAGGGAGCCGAGCCGGGCCAGCCCATCACAGAAAAGGATTTATTTCATTCATCTGATCCCTTTCTTCTGTGCTCAAATTATCCATGAAAACAATTTGATTATTTTTTCTTTCTCTGAATTTGACCATTACTGTGAAGCGAGGGGGCAGGTGCACAAAGAGAGCTCAGAGCATCCTCTGGTGGGTGAAGGGATCCCTGCTGCTACCCCTGCCCCGCGGGGACCTCGGCCACAGGTCACCAGCCCAGGCTTGCAAAACCTCTTCTTGAGAAATATGTGGTGTTACAGCCCCCAAACTGATACCCAGGGGGGACTCACCAGAGATTTCCAGCCTGTTCCACTGGGTAGGAAGGGCAGCCCCACATCTGGCTCCCCCAGGAGACGCTGTAACAGCCCCGGGTGATCTGTGCAGGGCTGCTCCTTCTCTAGAAAGAACCCCCCTCACCACACACCTTTCTTTAGGGAGAAAACACAGAGCCCGGCAGCGCGAGACGCTGAATCGAGGCGCAGAGAAAGCCAGCAGAGCGCTGGCTCAGCCCGCTGGCATCCCCCGTTCCCATCGCCCACTCCACGCGTCTTCTGCAGATAAACAGAAGGCCGTAGCCTCCGAGGCTTTTATTCCAGGACTTTTCATTTAATTTAATTATTGAAGTATGTTTCCCCCGAGATCGGATCTGTGTGACATTTGATAAGCCGCTCCTCCCGGCAGAATCCGCTCTCCGCTCGCACCAGTCGGCGGCCAAACAGATTTCCCGGCGCTAATGAAGGGGCCTTATCGCAGGAGGCCAAGTCCTGGGGCATCTCTGCATCTCATGGATGAGCAAGGGGGGGACGGCGAGGCCGAGGGGAACAGGGTGCGAATCAAATGTTAATCTGGGCTGGGAGGTGACGAGCGGCTGTCAGCGCTCGGCTCGTCCTGTCCGTAAAATCAAGTCTTCAATCCTCCGTGCTGGACTCCCGCTGCCGAGCCAGACAACTCGTTCTCGCTTCTGCGAGCATCGCCAGCCGCGGGGAGCGGCTGCAGGACACAGAGCGGCCTCGCCTGGCACTCACCCTGCCGGCAGCACCCACTCGGCTCCTTTAAAACTCTTAATTGTGTTTAGAAATCGAGGTAAACGCTCGATGCCGCTGACCTTTGCTCGGGTGGGCGCTGCCTCCCACCTCTGCACAATAAAGTCATCGGTAAATGCGCACAAAGCCTCAATTCTTCACACCAAAGGTCAAGCTTGGGCCAGAAAGAAAGGAAATTACTTTAAAAGCAACCGGCAGCTCATAAACGCTACAGATTCCTCATTCTAGAGCCGCGCGTTGTTGTTATTTCACCCGTCCCGAACAGCACGTGGGAAGAGGCCCCCCCGTCTCCTTCCTCGGAGGCTGCAGAGAGTCCCCAAAACCCCTTGGAGCGAGGAAAACGGAGAAGTCCCGCTTGACTGTAAAGGGATGAGATCTGCGGGGATGCAGCTGGGGGTGCTCACGGTGGATTTTGAGGCGCGTTTGTGCGCAGTGTCCCCAGTCGCCGAGTCCCCACCAGGCCCCAGGGACCTCCAGGGCCTCCACCAGGCCCCAGAGGAGCCACCTCTCCCTCCAGGCAAAGTCCAGGGGTTGGTGCTGCTCCACCTTGGAGCCCAGAGGGACGGTTCCCATCAGCCGTTCCCCAACGGGACCTGATCAAACAGCAAGGACGTGGCTCGAAAATGCTCTTCAAAGCCTCCGAGCTGCTCCTGCCGCGCTCCCGCTCAGCCTTTGGCTGAGCGGGAGCGCGGCAGGAGCAGCTCGGAGGCTTTTCATCTCCTCCGCCAGCCGCCCTTTCTGCTGAAGATGCTAATAAAACGCGTCTCCTCCAGCCATTGTTTCACTTATGGAACCTTCAAGCCCGGTTTTGATTGAGTGCACTTAATACAGTTGCTCCCGGAGAAAGGATTTTTGAGCCCGGTATTTGACAGCCTCGATCTTAAAGAAATCCATTAAGAGGAGGCTTTATCTCTGGGTTTTGTAACCCTTAAATCGGTTTTTTTTATCAGGGGCGACGGGCGCGCTGGCAGGAAGACGTGTGGGAGAAAGGGGGGAATAAACCTCCCGACGCCAGCGCTGAGGCTGCGGGGTTGGATCTGGGCTCCGTGTTCATCACTAAAAGGAGGTTTTTTTCTGCAGAATAACATCTCGCACGGCAGCGCAACGGTGGGGAGAGCCCAGAGGGAGCCCTCCGACCTCTCCATGATGCTCTCAGCCCTGGGAGCCGTGTCCTTGTCTTCAAGCTAATACGGAATTACCACCAGCAGCTCCCTGGAATAATCTCCTAGAGGATTTCTGGAATATTTTAGTAAGGAGGGAGGTGTTTCAAGTCGTGTCGGAAGAAAGGTTGCAAGCACTCACCAACACAAGGGGGTGAAGAGTCTCTTACCCCCCACTACTGGCACGAGCACATCACGATGGTCGCTGGCAGCGCTGGCCAGTGGCTCCCATGCTTTCTCCTCACTTTCCAGCCCATTTTTGCTCTCCCCATACGGTCACGAGCATCAAGCAGGGAGATGGGGAGATCCAAGGGCTGCTGCTTCGAAGGCAGCGAGGGGCAGGGGGGCCAGGAGGGCATTCGGCTTCTGTCAGGAGAAATTCATAAAGGAAGAGAGATGCCTGGGAGCCGAGGGAGCGATGATGGAACCTGCAGCCAGGGAGGGTTTGCGAAACCNTCCGATGGGTCTCTTCCAACCCGGTGATTCTGTGATCTGTATACATACACACACACGCTAAGGACACCTTTTCTTTCATGCATCAAAGAGAGCAGAGCAGAACTTGGCAGGGTGGAAGGGTTACCTGGAGCTGACGACACGGCAGCAGCCGTTGAGAGCCCATCCCGCACCCCCCTGCCCGCGGCTGCAGCCACCGCGTGGCTACCAGAGACAAAAACTAATAAATCCATCTCAGGTGAATTAAAGCGTTTCATTCAGATTTTGACCTTTCGAAAGAAAATGAATAACACGTTTCAAAATAAAAAACTCATTTCGGAGCTGAGAGTCAGAACATTTCCAGCTGGAAATGCCAGGGCAACACATCAGAACACCAAAGATTTTTGATTCCATAGGTGGAAACTCCCCTCCCTTAGACCCCGGTGCCAGCAGCCTCCTCGCAGACCGCAGCCCCAGACAGCAGGAGCCTTTGCCTTGTGCCACGGTGCCACTTCCAAACGAGTCTGTCGGCTTTCAATTTGGCAGAGACCCTAAATACTCATTTCAGCTAATAAAGATACCTGGTAATGTCATATTACGAGGCTGGCGAGCTCCCAGCAAATATTACGATGAGGCTTTGTTTAATTAGAGGTTTCTCAGGCAGTCAGTTTCATCCTCATAACAGGAAAAATAAGCCAGGTTTAAAAGTTTAGGCTGGAGACGTTACCCTGCAGAGAGGTGGACGCCAGTGGAAGCCTGTGAAGGTGAGGAGAAGATTTAAGAGATTTGGGGCTGACCAGGTGAGAGCAGCAGCGACACTCGGGGCCTGATGGGTCCCGTCTACTCCTAGAGGACAGAGCAGTCCCCAAGGGTTATAGAAACCACAGAAGATGCTTCCCAATCCTCCCCTCCCTGGGCGCCCTGGTGATGAGATACGAGATGAGATTTTTAGGGTGAATTAATTATATCATTACAGGAATCCAATTTTCTTCCTGACACGAATGAAATGGGAAAAGAACAACAAGTTGCACGCCGGGCACGCAGCGCTACGAGCTCGTTGTCATTAGCGAGGACAAATTCATTAACAAGTGCAAACCCCAAGAAGCGGCTCCACCGCAGCCCCAGCCTGGGATGCTCGAGCAGCAGCTTTTCCAGCGCCAAGCAGAGCCAGGCACAGGGCACAGCCCAGTTTTAGCCCTTTCCCCGTGTCTCTGCGCAGGCTCTTTGCCCACCAGCAGGTTGGGGGTCTCACCCCGCTCTCTGGTTCCTCCTCTGGGATCCCGACTGCGCAAACAAACCTGCTCAAAATTGTGTAATTAAAGCTAATATAGTGAAAACAAACTAACAGGCAGCAGCAGGGCATATTCAAGCCCTACAAAGATTTACGGGGCTGTGTGCCCTGTAGGAAAGGAATTCAGGGCCGGAGAAGGTGGCACAGCTCTCACCTCACTGCCTCCCTGGCAATGCAAGAGGAGACAGGAACCCCAAGCTGCCGCCTGGCTCCTGGTCTCCCCCCGTCTATTAAACTCCACAGCTAAATACAGGCACACGTGTAAATAATTCAGCACCTCATTACACCTTCATCATCTACAAGAAGATCGTTAGCAGTAATGGAGCCCGGCCAGGAGACAGCTCAGACACGGGGCCGTGCGCAGCGCTTTCCCACGCACCCTCACACCACTGACAGTGACCAAGTCCCACTCTGGGTTCTCAAACCAAGAGCTGTTGAGGTTTTATTTCTCAGCCCTTCCTCCTGGCTCCAGGCGGTGCCACAAAGGAGCAACCCTGGGCATCCAGGTCCTTCCCAAAGGAGATGGGACACAAGATGCCTCCAGTTCCTCCTAGAAAAGTCTTTCCAGCTTCTCCCCAGCAGCCTCACCTGCAGCTTTGGGGTTGCAGCAGCCGGGGCTCAGCCCATGAGAGCCGTGTGCTGCGGCCGGCGGTGGCGTTGGCGGCTCCAGACCCCGTGTCGAGCATCCCCTGCCCACCAGCAACTCCTCAGCCAGTGCCTGCGACCTCCGAGCACCGAGGGTACATCACCAGCTCATCCGTAAGCCCCAGGAAATATCGTTGTATGAAGAAGTAATGAAAATTATTCAGCTAATCTCCTTTAATAACCCGGCTCGGGGGCCTCTCTGTGCTGCAGACAGTACAATAATTTTTAAAATATTAGCTGTCATTTCCGATCAGTCCCAGGGAGGCAGAGGAACTCAGCACACGACTCCATCAAGGCTGCCAATTCATCAGCCTCTGGCCCTGAACGGAGCAGCAGCTCACGGCTCCTGGGGGTCAGAGGCTCACGCTGGGCTCTGCCCTCCGCCCAGCCACAGCGGCAGGGGGGCACGGTGAGGGGCACAGACCCCCCAGCCACTCCCATGACAGACACACACACACATTTTACCTTTTTTCCTCACCTCTTTAGGGTTTTCCTCCTCCACGCAGTGAGCAGAATGCATCCTGGCCACGAATGAACACCGAGAGATGTGCTACCACACACAGGGATGCAGCCATCGCCCCTCAGCTCGATCTTATTTTCCAATCTACTCCACAGTCCCAGCTCCTGGGATGCTCCCGGGAGCTGGGGATGACATGCGGGACCCCCAGCGCTCCCCCCCCACCAGCACTCGTCTCCACAAGACAGGGACTCTGAGGCTTTCCAGCTCCCGCGAAAGAAAATGCCGCCACACACTGCCAGCTCTGTGCAAGTTTAATTGATCGAGGATGAGTAAAAAGTATTAAAAATCCTAGAAAAATGCTTCAGCCTGTGCAAAACTCACTGGGATATAAAACGTTCCAAAAATATCCTGCAGAATCAGCTCTGCAATTTTTTTTAAGTTAAAAAAAAAATATATTACAACACACGTGAAAAACAGCAACGCTTAACAAAAATAAAGACATCCCGCATGGTAACAGAGGCATTAGCCCTCCCTGATTTGAGCGGACGGAGCTCTGCGGCGGCACCAGAGAGACCTCCTGGCACTGAGGGGACTACGAGCGACCGGGCTCCTCAGTCTGTCTGCGAACAACGTGGCCAAGGAGAATTTGGAGAAAACAAAGATAAGAAGCCCCGGAGAGAAGCGCGTCCCTGAGCCAACGCTGGAGACCGGCTGCTTTGCTGGGGTGGGGGGCGGCCTCACTGGTAAAGGACCTTCACACAGAAGGTCTCCTCGTTCTTGTCCTCGTGGTCGTTGATGTGAATCAGGATCTCCTCCTCTCCCGCGCTCTGGCTCGGGGCAAACCGCAAGCCAATGGTGTACACCTCCCCGCCGGCGATCTGAGGGACAACAGGTGAGAGGAGAGGAGGCAGGACACAGCACAGAGCCCTCAGCGAGTTAAAAAAAAAATGCCTGGCATGGCCCTCGCCTGGCAGCCTGTCCCACAGCCACCCAGCACCTCTCTCTGCATTCACAAAACATCGCACCTTGCAGCCTCAGGGCATCCTGCACGCCCCAAGGGTCACTCCCTGCAGCCTCAGGGCATCCTGCACACCCCAAGGGTCACTCTCTGCAGCCTCAGGACATCATGCACACCCCAAGGGTCACTCCCTGCAGCCTCAGGGCATCCTGCACACCCCAAGGGTCACTCCCTGCAGCCACAGGGCATCCTGCACGCCCCAAGGGTCACTCCCTGCAGCCTCAGGGCATCCTGCACGCCCTGAGGGTCACTCCACATCTCGTGCAGCCCAACTGGATGAGGGTAGGGGCTCTGGCAAGGTGGGAGAGGCAGGAGGACGTACCTCGAAGGAATCCTCCTTGAACTGCAGGAGGTCAGGCCGGTTGGTGCACAAGAAGTAGAGCCTGGGCGAGGGGTAGGGGTTGGTGTAGGTGATGCGCTTGTTGCAGCCTCTCCCGCCTCCCGCAGGCAGCGAGATCTCAAACGCCTGCAAAGACGAGCACAAGCCGTGGCAGAGGCGGCACAGAGAGCAGTGGGGGCAGAGGGAACAACGGGCTCCCTGCCAGGCTCCCTTCGGAGAATTGGCTCCGGCACGGATGCACCACAGGGGACGTTTTGGGGTGCACATCACCTCACATCCCCTCCTGCTACATTCGATCTCTGCCACCAGGTACAACAAAACACCTTCAAGTGCAATCCCTCCTGCTGCTGGCACCGGCACCTTCACAGATGGAATTACAAGCCCCAACAGCAAAGGGCCAGGGGAGCAGCCAGGCCCAGCAGCTCCTTCTCCAGCCAATTAAGGGGTACCCAGGGGACAGCGATGGCACTTGCTCGGAGTGGGATGGGGGCTGGCACTTGGCAGGATGCTGCAGCATCAGTTTAAGTGTCGATCTGAGCTCCCTCCAGTACCGAGGGCTTTGGGAAAACAATTTTAACAGGGAGACGTTAGCCAGGAAATCTAATTTTCTGCCTTTGAGACAAGGCCTCTGCCAGCGCGGCGCTAATAGAAAGCGACACACTGTGGCTTGAATTTCACAACCAGGGACACTCCAGATCTGACACTCGCCAGCGTGGGGCTGCTTCAGCCCAGCCCGAGAGACATCGCACCTTGGCCATCAGGGAGATGAGGCGAGCAGCAGAGGCCTGAATGCGTGCTCAGGGTGACAAGTGCCAAAAACCCACAGACATAAAGAAATGAAGAAGCAGGAGAGAGCCCCACATCACTGGTTGGATCACAACCACCGACTCAGCATCACCACTGGTTTTTTCCAGTGCGAGAGTTGCCGTACCTTGGAGATAAGGGGCTGGCGGCAGGACAGGCAGAGCAGCCAGGAGGACACCAGCTGGTGGGACTCTACATCCACCAGGTTGAGGTAGATGAACCTGTTGCCAGCCCGCCGGGGCCTGACGCCGAGGTACAGCTCCTGCATGCCGTTGGCGGGGAGGAGGAAAGCACCATCCGGATCCACCTGCGGAAACCAACACCGGGAGCTGGAGGCACTTGCAATGACCCAACTTATCTCTGCGATATAAAACTCCGCTCACTCGCTCCGAAGGAGCCGTGCACGGACACCACCACCAAACCCACCTACACCAACACGCCAGGATGGGCTTTGTGTCAGTGAGGCAGCTCCTCCCCAGCACAGAGGCTCCCTCCCTCCAAGCCTTTGCCAGGGGATGTTTTCTTTTTGTTTACGGGACAGTGATGGAGTTTTTGTGCCTTTCATTATTCACCCTCACAATCACAGCTGAAGGAACTCTAAAGAAATTGTTAGTCTTTAGATGGTCTCATTAACGCAGATAATTTGCCCTCCAGGGTTTCACGCCAATGATCCTACACATGACGGCTCTAATCAAAAGATAATTATCCCAAACGCTTTACGACGGTAAATTGTTCATAATTCCGAGTGGGCTGCCTTTCCCTTTCCTGAGGGGGTGTCACCGGGCTAGTCCGGCCCAGCTCCCCGCGTGCCACCACCGCGAAGGCCTCGAGCGCGCCCGCGGGCGTTACCTGCAGCTCCTGGGGGTGGGAGGCGAAGGCTCGTACCCTGCAAGGGGCCGGGGTCCCGCGCAGCAGCAGGGAGAGGCGGGCGAGCTGCCCGGCCGTGCAGCTGAGGTCCAGGCGCTGCAGCGAGTGCAGGTAGAACTGCCAGACCTGGACGGGAGCCGCCAGCCAGGGGTCCCTGCAGGAAGGACAGACGGACAGAGCTCGCTGACAGCACCACGGGCTCGGAGTGAGCGGCGAGCGCCAAGCAGGGAGCCTGAGCTCTGGGGAAGCTTCTTCTAGGGAGCTCAGACTCGGTGCCCCCCACTCCTGAGGCTCAGGTAGCAGCACTGCCCGATGCAGACACGGCCCATCTGGCTCACGGGCATCGGCTGCGCTGTCCAGACGCTCCGGACAGGGATTATTTAGAGGAAAACAGGACGATGTAAAACTCTAAGCTGCAAATGTTTGGGGCAGTGAAGCTGTCCGGGTCCCCTCCTGCCCTCCCACACACTCGGGGTTAGGGTCTCTCGCTTTCTAGGGGTCCTGCTACTTACATATAAATAGCGACAAAGAACTTTTTGATCTGCGGGCTCGGTCCTCCGGCTACTTTTAAGAAGATGTCCTGTGGCTCCCCAGGGCCCTGCGTGGGGAAATCAGAGCGTGGTTCCACTACTTAACCTCGACATCAAACCGGCTAATGAGGACTCCAGGGCTTCCTTCCCATTAACAGAAACGCTCGCCACCAGCCCACTGACAGAAGCAGATGCTTCCAGCATCCAGTTAAACTACGTTATTAAGTTATTACACAGCTTGGCTGAGCCCTTCCAGTATTTTTAATTACAAAAGAGGATACGAACGACGATCACGTTCCAGGTCTGCATTCGTAATCAAATTTTGGCAAATTTTCCCCAACTTTTCTAACGAGCCGTAATCCAATTACGATGCTAACGCATCGCTGCTGCAGCAATTAGCATCTACCATTCACCACCATCTGCAGAGGTGCCCGAGTTTATTTTCCCTTCCCACCTCCACTAGCCACAGAGTGAGTCCAGGGAAATCCAGTGCTGGAGTTGGGAAGCGAGGAGAGGGATGGAGAGTGATGGCCCAAAGAGTCCCCCCAGCCTGGCGTCACCACCCCTGCTGACCCCACACAGCCTCCAGCGGCTGCGAGACCCCAAGCAGCGGGAGGGTCTATCGCAGCCCTGATGAAAGGCTCCTGCTCCCCAGCACCTTAATCCACTGGCGTTGGCTCAAAAGCACAGGGGAGTGCAGGCTGCTGCATCACGGGATAGTGCGACATTCAGCTTTGACAGCAAAAACAAGGCAGCTCCTTTTAATTGGGAATAAAGGGCGATTCCAGCTCCATCGCCGCCAGCATTTCCCTACCGTGGGCTGATAAATGAGGACGCTCCATGGGCACGAGGCATTTCCCTGCCAATAAAAGCAGCCCACGCAGCAGAAGGGCACAGAGGCCAGCCCGAGGCCGAGGGGTAACGTACCATATTTTTGGTTTCACAGATGATGTCGGGGTCGCTGCAGCGAACGAACATCTCCGGCTCCCCCCCTGGCATCCCCACGGGAGCCCCTGCCGAGAGAGACCCAGGAGCAACCAGTCAGCATTTTCTTTGTGCCTCCTACCCTGCACCCCACGCAGCCAGAACCCCTCGTGTCACAGCACTAACGAACGACACGAGCGGAGAGGAGCAGGGAATTAAGTACAAAATTAACACAGGCGAGTGCAGAAAAGCAAGAGGAGCCCAGAGCTGTGAAAAGCAGGCGAGGAAGCAGAGACAAGCTCCCTGGAAGCCACCTGCAGCTCCAGCAAGGTCCTTATGAACCAGGGACGCCAACTAACGAGGACGAGCCCAAGCAGGCACAGCGCGGGCTCACCGGGCAGGGTGTGCCAGGGGGGCAGCCGAATGGTTTTCTTCAGGAAGGTCAGCTCAGGGTGGTAGAAGCGGAACGTCTGGTCCACCACGTGGGGCTGCGGCTCCACCTTCACCCGCAGCAGCGCGATGGGCTTCCCCCTGCTCACCTGGAAGGAGACCTGCCCCGGCAGCCAGCGGGAAAGGGACCGAGTCGCGCAGGAGTGACACTTCTCCTCCCACACAGCCCTTCGAGCAGCCTTTTCCCCAGCTCCCTCACCTGGATGTGCTTTGTCTGCCCAGCCACGCTCTTTCTCAAGGAGCAGGGATCCGTGTTGGCTCCAGCGCCCAACCCCGCTGGCCCCTGCAGGGTGTGAAAGCAGCTTGTGTCAGGGTGCAGCACTGCGATGACTGCGCAGGGCTCCCCACGGCTGTATCCCCCTCCCCGCGGCTGTATCCCCCTCCCCGCCCCTGCAAACATCGCTAAGGGAAACAATTCCCACTGGGAACGACTCAAAACAAGGGGCCGTGTGTACCTGAGCCATGACAACCGCAGGGTCTGCCGAGAAGGTCTGGTATTTGAAGGGGATGCGGACAGTCTCGTGAGGGCGCAGGTAGACTTGAGGCCTGAGGTCGTCACGGAGGTGGAACATCTCCTCCTCCACCGGCGTGACGCTCTTGGTCAGCTCCTTGAAGTGGCGCCACTCCCTCGGGTCCAGAACGATGCTGGAGGAACGAGCCAATGGCTGGTGAGAACCGGTCAGGAGCCGGTGCCACCCCGGCATCTCCCCAGGCACAACGAGGCTCTGTTTCAAGCCCCACCTGAGCTCGGGGTGGTCGATCTTGATGGTCACGGTGTGCTGGGCGCCATAAGGGTTCTTCAGGGCGAACTCGAAGAACTCGGCCACCCCCAGCACAGCGTGCACGGTGTGGGTGGCGGTGATGGCCTGGCTGAGCACCTGCGAGATGCTCTCGCCCTTGATGTGCTCCCGGTAGGCATCGATGATCTGCAGGTCTCGCAGGTGTGGGGTGCGCTGCTCCCGCTGGGAAGGAGAGCGCCGTGAGCCTGGAACCAGTGCAGAACCCCCAGCCCAGAGCCCCCCTCCTCACCGAGAGCTGGGGCACCTTCCCACCGCCGGCATCCTCCTGCTGCCGCACCAGCGCCATGCGCCGCAGCTTGCGCCGGTGAGCGGCCACGGCCTCGCTCGGGGCGGCCGGGGGGACTGGCCTGGCCACGGGCCTGCGGCTGCACAGCACAGCCGCCAGCTCACCGTCCACCTCAGCCAGCCTCCGCGCCCGTGATCCCCCACCTCCTGCAGGGACAGAGCAGCGTGGCACCGCCGGGACCCCCAGCACCGCTCGAGGGCCCCTGTGATGCTGCAGGGGGTACAGGCTGAGCCCCAGCCCGGCAGGACTCACCGCCAGCAGCGCTCCGGGCAAACCAGCTGCCTGCTGGGACGCTGCCAGCGCTGTCCGGTGCGGGCGTGGGGCGGGAGCGGGACGGCGGCGGGGACGGGAGCTGCCCTGGGGCGTCCTCACACGGGTGCCCTGCAGGAAGCAGAGATAGAGGGTGAGCGGAAACCCTTTCTTATCGTTGTAAAACCTACTTTATCCCCACAGATCAGGGGCAAATCCCTGGCTGCTGTCAGTGCTCTGTGCTCCCACCAGAGCCGCTGCTGCTCCCACCGTGCAGCCACCCACCCCGGCGCTGAGCGGCACCAAAAGCACAGCAGCATCCAGAATGATTCTCTGCTGAGCCCCTCACCAGCTCCAGGTCCCATTTGCGTGGTCTCTGCCCCCGGCACAGCCCCACGGCACCGTGTCCCTTCGCGCTCCCACAAAGGCAAAGCCCAGTAGCACCAGGCAAGGCTGTAAAGCCTCCAGGTATCTAACCAGCCTAGAAATCCCATCCCCATCCCTCAGGCAGGGGCACCACGCTTTCCAACACTGTTTTTAACAGTATTTTGAAATCAAAAAGAGAGCGGACAGGAAAAAAAACCAGCCAAAGGGCAGCTCCTGCCCTGGAGCAGCGACTCAGCCTCCTCCCTCCTTGTGAAGGGTGGAAGTTAAACCCTCCCCGGGCCGCGAATCTCAGATTCTCCTTCCCAGGAGCTTATCGTCCCTTTGCAGGCGAAGCGTGGGAACGATGATTTAAGATATCTTATAATGGAGCTAATCTTTCTTCTGAAGATAAGATTTTAAAACCTGGAGTCGCTGCACATTTATGGGATGGGGAATTAAATACAGAAAATAAAAGCAGCCAGCAGGTTCTAGGAAGAATGATGTTCTTACAAGCGTGGGTTTGGTTCTGGTAGAGCCCTCTGCGTCTCTCCCGCAGCCCCAGCCTGCTTCCTAGCCCCTAATCACACGGCCCTGTCCCTGCTCTGCTGGGATCCCAACCACTCAGCCTTTGGATGCAAGCAGGGACCACAAGCACAACCAGGAGCCTCACACCTCTGCTCCCCGTCCCGCGGCGCCCTGAGCCGAGCGGCTGCACCGGGACAGGGCTCTGGCCGGCACCGGAGGTACCCGGCAAGGGGTTTGTGCCACGGGGCGCCGGTGCCAGCACCCAAAGCCTTCTTGCTGCATGGGCGATGGGCTCTTACCAACGTTGGCCAGGCAGAGGTGGAGGCGGCCCCTCACAGCCACGCGGACACCTAGGGGCCGCAGGGCACCGTGCCGCAGAGCCTCCCGGCCCAGCACCGTCACGTCTGGCTCGTACTCGGTCGTGGCCACCTCCAGCTCGTGGTGGGTCCTGACGGCCGCGCGGCCCTGGCGCAGCAGGGGCTGGGGACACGCAAGGATGGGCGAGGGGTGAGGCGTTAAAGTCAGGTCTGGGTGAAGGGGCCTGGGGACGGACGTCTCTGGGCGTCCTAGGACTGAGAGGTTCGCCCTAGAATGCGGCAGGAGACCCAGGGGAGGGGAAGGAAGTCAACGTTTTGTCATCACTTTGGATGAGATGATGACAAATCCCACGATTAGGGGCTTGTCAGGACATCATCAGTCTCAGTTCACAGAGGGGTTGACAGCAACTCGATTACTAAAGACGCAAGGGTAGTGCAAGAGTATCTCAACACGGGACAAAGGGAAAGGCTCTTCCTAACCCTCCTGCATGCTAAGCGGGTGTCTCCATCCCTATCATTCCTGAAGGCTTAAGAGGAACAACCTTCAACTTAACCCGCACCTCCAGTCTGACGGCAGCAGAGCCAACGAGGAGCAGGGAGTCTCCATCCCAGACGTCAATCTGGAGGCTGTGCTCCGCCAGGTACCGCACGAACCAGCGCTGCTCCCCGGAGCGCAGAAAATTGGGATCCACCATGTACTTCAGCTGCAAGCCTGGTGGTCCTGGGAGACAGGGACACTGTCAGGGAAAGGGAGCTTCCCCAGGCACTGGCACCAGCCAGGACAGGCGCTCTCCTCTGCTCTAGAGAAGCCTGCTGGCTCGCACATCCACTCTCCCTCACTTAATGAGCCCAAGGGTCAATTAGCAAGGTCCAAGTTCCCACAGGATTGCCACCCACCCACAGAAACACTCGGTCTGTACAGACCCCCCTGTCACTTCCACTAACAGCTCCGCATGCAGAAGGAGCTTCATCAGCCACGAGCGCTTGGAGTCTCTCAGGATCAGAACTCAATAAGACACAAAGAAGCAAAGCAAAGCGTTCTGCTGGGAGGATCAGAGCCGCTCGCTCGGGCTGCCGCGCTCTCAAGTGCTGCCTTTCTTTCCAAAGATGCTCGAGCTGCAGCAGGAGCTGGCAGCCTCCACGCGCAAACTGCACCTCTGACACTCAGCAGTGTTTTACTTCAAGCGTTGGACATTCTGATCGTTTCACACGCGTGCCACGCAAACGAGAGGAGGTTTGCTACTAAAGCAGACACCAGCCCCCTCCTCAGCCTGGAGGGAAGCCCAAATCTGACTGACAGATGAGGAGCAGCCACACGAGGATGCTGTAAAACCAGAGCTCACCGGTGCTGAGGGTCCCGTCCTTGTTCAGCCGGACAAGGAGCTGCGCCGGCACAGCCGGCCCAGCCACCGCGTCCCCATCGGAGCTCACCAGCTGCAGCCGTGGTGTGGTCACCGGTGGGAAACGGTAGAACTGGAAGGTGAGGAAGAGCGTCCTCGGCCAGGTCCCCTCCACGCTGTCTAGGGCATCCCTGAGGGAGAGAGAGAGGGGCCTGGGTTAGCTCGTGGCACAGCGCTGCCTTCCCATCCCAAGCTCCTCGTGCGTTTGGCACGCGCTGAGAGGCAGAAGAACAAGAGAAGATCGGCAGCATCACAAGTATTTGGACTTCTTTGAAGACAGCGGGCATATGGTTTGCCTTGGCTTCCCAAAAAGCTTCCTAATTCCAGCTGTCTCTCTCCATATGCTGCGATGGAGGAGCCCAGCGAAGGCAGCGTTTTACCTTCGCTCAGCACACTGCATCCACGGGAAAAACACAAGTGGGGCCTCATCCAGCTACAGCCACCCCAGCGGGTGCCAACTTCCTCAACTCCATATGCACTTACAGCAAAACCTGCATTAATGAGCTTCTATATCACTTTGCGGCCAGCAGATACAATTAAAAAAAAAAAAAAGGAGCTGGAAAGGACAAGAGAAGCACCATAAAAGCCTCCAGGGCTCTGCCTCCACATCAAGATGCTGCAAGAAGCAGAACCCTTGTGAGGATTTCTCCAGCATAATCAGTCGGGGGGGAGCTGGGGAAAGGACCTCAGGGATCTGCCTGCAGGAGGCCCCACAAGTGGCTGCAGACCCACCTGCTGAAGGCCAGGAACTGCAGGATTATTTCATTGCCTTGCAGAGGGTCGTCTTCCTCCAACTGCAGGTTGAAGCTTGCTGGCTCTACCGACTCCGAGATCTCCACCGGCTCCTGGTTGCGGTCCAGGATCTCCGGGAAGCCTGCGGCGTGCAGGCGTGCCAGGGAGGCGCGGGAGAGGGGCGTGCAGGAACTGATGGAGAAACAGGAGTGAGACGCACAGAAGCGGCCACAGGGACCCACGGTGCAACAGGGAAGGGAATGCGGGAGCCCCGGGAAGGGCGGCCGAGCATCACCTGCCTGCCTGCAGCCCCATGGCAGCGATGGGCACCTGCAGCGGGGCAAACGGCAGCGCCCGCAGCTGGTCGTCCGTGCAGGGCTCTGCGTCCAGCGAGCTGAGATCGGCCTCCAGGTGAGTGATTCCCGACTCCCTGGGAGAGCTGTGGCCACGTGGTGCTGGGAACTGGCCCTTGCCCCACGGCGAGGCTGTGAGCTGGGACGCTGACAGCTGAGGGGAGAGCGGAGAGCGTGAGCAGCCGCAGCCTTGTGCCCAGGGAACAGCCCCCAAGGCCACCAGCCCTGTGGGAACCCCGCAGCAAGGGGGGCAGCAGCCCCTCCTGGCTAAAGCAGCTCAGACAACGCAATCTTTGGCATCACAGCTTCGCGGAGACACAGCACAGCTCAAGTTTTCACACTCCTGCTTCCTATTTCATGCTGAACTTTCCCAGGCAAGGAGAGGGACGAGAAAATGCAGCGGGAAGATCAAACCACCTAATGCGGTCTTTATGAAGCATTTCATTTCATCAAAAATATTTGTGTGCATTGATCCCTGCATCAAGATATAAAAAAAGCATAAAGAGGGATCTCTGTATTCACAGCTTCCTTTAAATCCCAGCGGCTCCACACAAAGAAACCGTGCATCACTGTCAGCACAGAGCGGGGACAATAGTACCCAGCGAATCTGAGCTGTCGAAAAACAGAGCTGCCCTTAAAAAAAACATCTGGGGTGTGAACAGAGCTCAGGTAATCATGCCCAGGGCATTCGATGTGGGATACATTTCCTTCCCCTGGATGAGGTGGATTTGAGCAGGACACTGCAGGTAGGAAAACAGGCAGAGGCCAGGACTGGGAGCACATCATAGAATCACAGAATCACCAGGTTGGAAGAGACCCACTGGATCATCGAGTCCAACCATTCCCATCAATCACTAACCCATGTCCCTCAGCACCTCGTCCACCCGGCCCTTAAATCCCTCCAGGGAAGGTGACTCAACCCCCTCCCTGGGCAGCCTCTGACACTGACCAATCACCCTTTCTGGGAAAAATTATTTCCTAATGTCCAGCCTGACCCTCCCCTGGCGGAGCTTGAGGCCATTCCCTCTTGTCCTGTCCCTTGGCAGAAGAGCCCAGCTCCCTCCTCTCCACAACCTCCTCTCAGGGAGTTGCAGAGAGCAATGAGGTCTCCCCTCAGCCTCCTCTTCTCCACGATAAACACCCCAGCTCTCTCAGTCTCTCCTCATAAGAGGCACAGGCCATCCCCGGGAACACCGCTGCCCATCACCCGTGTGCGCTGGAGCACGTGGCACTTACCCCTGGTCCCTGCGGAGAGCCCGTCTTTTGCTGCAGGGATGTCGAAGCTGCAGAGAGGGACAGGAGAGGAGTCATTGCCCTCAGGTCCCGCTGCAGCGGCTGCACCCCCAAACACCCAGGCCCCTCCAACTTCTACCTGCCCCTTTTACATTTTGAGGTGAAGCAGCTCAGAGAAGCATTTACCATTTCTCACTCCCTTATTTGACTCATTGCTCCAGTATGACTGCTGCCTGAGGGGGGAACGCAGCACATCTCCAGATCCATCCGTTATTTTGCTGGGAATCAGGCTAACTGTGCCGCAAAGGCAGCTCCTCCATCCCCAGCCCGTGCTGCGCTTCCCTACGGCCACGCGGCGCTGCTTAAGTGGGATGCTTAATGAGACGTGAAAGTTTGAGGATACTTAAGGTTTTCGTCGCTCCTCCGTTATTTCTTGTCACTCCCTTCATCTGTTCACGCATTCGTGCCCCGAAACAGTACGAGCTTTATCATGTTTATATTTGGCTGCTCGGCTCGCGCGCCAGCACAGCTGAGCTCGCCGAGCCGCTGAGCCGTGGGTCCTTCGGAGCAGACCAGAGGCACAGATGTTCCCTCTCCGCACCCACGTGATGCCAAGACCTTATTTTCCTTTCACCGCCACGTGCATCCCAGCTATCCCACGCCGTCTGCTGCGCAAAGGCAAGTGTCCCGTCTCCCTTACACCTAAACTAGCGGCTCCTCTCCGTCTGGATGGCTTTGGCTGCTGGTAAAGAGATGATGGACAGAGCCAGCAGCAGCACCGGCAGCTCAGCCCACGGAAGATGTGCTCCGCTGGCCAAAAGGCCCAGGTAGCAGCACTTTTTCCAACTCAGCACTACAAAAGGCTCTTTTCAGCAGCTCAGGGCACAGACTGGCTCTTGCACTCATCTCATGGAACCACTGGCACGGCTCTGGAACCACTGTAGCGCTTCCTGAGCTCTCCCTGCTGCCACCAGCCCCCCAGAGCCAGAGTTGACCCCACAGAATCGCCCTGCTGGGACACGTCCCCTCGCTGGGCACCTTGACCACACTCCAGTGCACTCCCCACGAGCCTCAGTGCACCAGCCCAGCGCTGCGAGCTCACCATCGGCACGCACACATCTCCCTTCACCGCACTCCCTCAACGCCCTGGCCAATGCCAGCTGAAAGGCATCCAGGAAAACCCCCTCAAGCAGCACCAGCAAGGTCCCAGCAGCGATGCTGGGCAGAGCCCAACCCAGCGCACCCCCCAGCCTCTCACGACACCCACCAAGCTTTCTGCTCCAACGGCCCTTCCACCAGCAAACTGGCTCCTCATCAGCAGAAAGCCTGACGCGGGTGCTGGGCCAGGAACTCGCTGCGGCAAAGCCGTGGTGCCACTGCCATCTCCTGGAAGGCAAAGCAGCACCGCAGCCCGTGCTGAGCCCGCTCACCCCAACACACGGGCTGGCACCTACCGGCTCACCAGAGGAGCCAGAGAAGGTCATAAAATACACGGAAAGGCTGTCAGGTATCGGGAGCATCACACCAAGACCTGCACAGGAACAACAGCAGGAGCAACGCTGGAGAGGAAAGGAGAGTGCGTCTCCCACTGACCATGAAACAGGCAGCAGATAGAATCATAGAACAACCAGGTTGGAAGAGACCCACTGGATCATCGAGTCCAACCATTCCCATCAATCACTAACCCATGTCCCTCAGCACCTCGTCCACCTGTCCCTTAACCCTTAACCCCCCAGGGAAGGTGATTCAACCTCCTCCCTGGGCAGCCTCTGACACTGACCAATGACCTTTTCCCTGAAAAATTTTTCCAGATGTTCAGCCTGACCCTCCCCTGGTGGAGCTTGAGGTCATTCCCCCTCATCCTGTCCCCTGTCCCTTGGGAGAAGAGCCCAGCTCCCTCCTCTCCACAACCTCCTCTCAGGCAGCTGCAGAGAGCAATGAGCTCTCCCCTCAGCCTCCTCTTCTCCAAGCTAAACACTCCCAGCTCTCTCAGCCGCTCCTCTTCTTCTCCAGCCCCTTCCCCAGCTTCGTCGCTCTTCTCTGGACTCGCTCCAGAGCCTCAACATCCTTCTTGTGCTGAGGGGCCCAGAACTGACCCCAGGATTCAAGGAAACAAGCTGGAGAGGATTTCCAGGAGCACGAGGCATTGACTCAGCCCCACTCCCCTCCCCAAGCCAACAGCCGTTTCCTTTCTGCCTCCACCACACTCGGCAGATGGCACCGAAACCCCGACCACCTGCCCCCGTGTGCTATAGGCAGACACGTACGTGCATCCGTGCACACTCGCACACGCAGCCCGGTTCTCCTGGCATGGCCTGTGCATGCCCACCGATCAGGTGCTGCTGTCACGCTCCACAAGCAGCACCATGAGATGATTATTTGATTATTTCCTTCCTCAGCCCACAGCTGACATCTCTCCTGTCCCCAAGGTCTGTGAGTGCAGACAGAGGAGCAGCAGCACTGGTGGGAGCCCCTCCAGTGAGCACAGGAGCAAAAATACCCTCAGAGCGACTTGAAATGGGAGCGGGGTGGTGCCCTGCTGGAAATCCCTGGGGGTTTTGCTCAGCACCCCTGTCACAGGGATGTTTTGCAAGTTTAAAAGCGAGAGCTGAATTCAACTCGATAGAAACTTGGTTCGCTCCAGTAATTCATAAAGCAGCTCCCTGAAACCCATTGAGGCAGTGTTTCTTCTCCTGAGCAGACACCAGTGCCACACTCTATATTTTAAATGTCAGCGATTTGGAAAACACTCACTCAGTGACGGCGTGGGAGGCTTCTCCGACGTGTCCCTGTCTTTACGTAGGATCTCCGCAGCAGTTACAAGATGTTCCTCCAAATCAGTGGAAACGTGGAATTGGACAGTCCCAGACTCCACGTGCTTCCCCTGAAAATGGAAATGAAACACTTGCAGACAGCGCGCTCCACACAGGCTCCACGTGCCTCCACGAGACGATTCCCTCGCCCTGCAGCCAAGCGGAGCTGCAAGCCGGAGGCAGAGCCAGCAAGGGGCTGTACTTTAATTTGCTTGAACGCCCTTACCTGACGGGAGCTCCTGCTGCTTGGCGGGGTCTGGTAGACCAAGGTTTGGCAGGGGCCGCGGCGGGCGCCGCCTCGCAGGGGCAGGACCACGTCGGCCTCCCCGCTGCCCAGGACGGGGCTCCAGACGGCCCAGCGCACGGAGCGCATGTCGGCTGCTTCGCTGCGGGCGCTGCCGGGCAGGGGCTGCAGAGGAACAGGGGGAGCACGGTGAGCACCAGGGACCCCCCCTCACCACCGGGATGGGGCAGTGGGTGCTGCCAGACCGGGCTCTGATCTCCAGCTGCACCGTCCCACATCCAGCTCTGGCATCACAGCANAGGGGGAGCACGGTGAGCACCAGGGGACCCCCCACTCACCACCAGGATGGGGCAGTGGGTGCTGCCAGACAGACCAGGCTCTGATCTCCAGCCGCGCCGTCCCACATCCAGCTCTGGCATCACAGCATCCACTCCCTTTAACCCATTCCAATTTCCAGGCACCTTATTTCTCTTTCTTGCACCCATTTCCCAGCCTCACGTCTTTCCACTCCTGGCCCTGGCAGGCTCCGAGGAGCACAAGCACTTCTCTGATGCAGAGGGACACTCTGGTCCCAGGGAGGTGACCCAGGACTGGGAGATCTCTCTGGCCTGCAGGGTTTTGAGGTTTGCTTCTCTCCCCTCTGCCAGCAGCACTGGCGTCTTCCTTCAAGATTTCACCTCCTGAAGGCTGACCACACACCCACGGCTGCCCACGGGTACGAATCCCACGTTCTCCCTCTAAAACCAGCACCACCCCTCCCACACGAGCTTTCTCTGGGGTTTCTCACATCAGCCCCAGTTACCCCGCTCACCCCAGACCCCGCGGCCCTGCCCGCAGGCTGCGGCTGCGCTCCAGGTAATCACACCGCATCCCTTCAAGCAAGGGATTACACCTCTAGGTTATGGATCAGCAGGATATAAAGCTGATATAGTAGAAAAGCACAATATAACGCTTCTCAAAACTAACGGGGGTTTCATCCCTCGCATGTGTTTAGCACACGTAGGCTGAGACAGAGACACCAGCACCCAACCAAACGGCTTTAACCCCACACGCAAGCGGCTGCACTGAGGGATGGATCCCTGACTCCCTATCCCTGCCAGATGGGAAAGGCGGCGTAAAGGCTTCCACCTACCTGGGCTCACCCACAGCCTCCCCGTACGGCGGAGGAGGCACAGGAGTGAACAGAGAGGTCTCGACCAGCTGCAAGCACCCTCGCAGCCGGCTAATTCTGGCACGGCAGACAAGGTGATCAGGTCTGAGAGTGGCTTTGGATTAACTGCTCTGCCCAAGGGCTGTGCCAGCTCCACCACCTTCTCGCCCAGCGCTCCCAGCACAGCCCCACAAACGGATCTGCATCTGGAGCCCCAAAACCTCCATGGGCCCTTGGGTTTCAGCTTTTTCAAGGGAGTTGAACACAACTCAGTTTCAGACTGAGCTCCTGGCTTTAAGGTCTGGAGAACATCAGGGTGAAACTCCCAGAAAAACCTCAGCGTTCAGAGAAAAAAGGAGTGGGAGGGGTAAACTTATTTTCACATAAACACCCAATTCTAAAGAAAAGCCTTTTTTAAATTAGAAAAGGCTGAAGTTGTCCAAATTAGCTTTTCCACGCCCTTCGGCACTGCTGTGGGCTGCTTCTCCATACACAAACACGGCAGAGAAACATAACCACGTGTCATTAAAATGATTCAACGAGCCCATTTGTTGGACACGTCACACAGCGCTGCAGAAAGCACCTGGACACTTTGTGAGGCCGTTCGTTAGGCAGCGTGGCCACGCAACAAGGAGCAGCAGCATCTTGGGGGTGTGGGATGGCAAAAGGGGGACAGAGGACAGTTACTCAGCAGGGTTTGACCCCCAGCCATTCTCCTCTCTTTAATAAGAGACAGAAACGAGGTGCACATACGAACTCATCCCTACCTTCCCACCGGCTCTCCCCGAGCTGCAGAAGACGTACTCGAGCTGGAAGCACACCCCAAATGCCGGGTGAGGGACCATTTCGCTCAGGTGGATGCGGCTCCTCAGGACCAGGGCTTGACCCGCACCCCTGTGCCGGGATGGAGAAGCAGCTGTGAGTGGGGCCTGAGGCGGGAGGGACGTGGCACTTGCAGGTTTCCCTCTTACCTGGCTCCGGAGCCAATCACCCCTGAGAAGCTGCCCCGTGCCACCTCCGACTCTGGCACCAGCACGGCCACCTGCGGCGCCTGGACGAAGCACAGGCCGTTGTGGACACCAACGTGCAGCCGTCGCTCCCGAACGGCCACCCCATCACCGTCCGGTGAGGCGTTCGCCTGCAAAAGGTAAGTTTTCCAGCTCAGACAGGACCGCAGCACAGGGCAGCGCAGGCCTCCTTCCCCACGCCACCCACGGCCAGGAAAATTCAGGCAATCCATCAGAAACTCAAAAAAAATAGGACACACTCCCAGCAGGTGATGGGTATTAGAATCTTTCCTCTTTATGGCGGAGTTGGTGCCAATCTAGCAAATAAAGGACTTGGCCAGCGGTCACTGCTGCAGGCTTAGCGCTGCCGTTCCTAAAGAGACGTGTTCGATACGCACTGCAGCTCATCTTTGTGTTATCGTAGCAGAGCAAGCCCAGATTCTGCTTATTAGCGCCTGGATGTTCAAAACAAAAAGCCTCCAGGGAGCACCTGTTACTAACCTAGTAGCGAAGCAGGCAAAAAGCTCACAGAGCAACAAAAAAAAGTCTCCAAACGAAACAAACACCCAAGCTGCATTTATGTGAACCTTTCCACCCTGCCCGTATTGCTGCTCACGCTCGGCTTTCCCCAGCCCTGAGGACATCGGCAGTACCTGAAGCAGTCGATCGCTGTTCAGTAAGTCCAGCAGCTCTTCCTCAAATTCCTCCAGGGAAGGGGACAGCCGGACTGAGAGTCGCTCCAGATAGCAGGTGACCGGCTTCATCAGCCGGGGCTTCTGCAAGCAGTCACCTGAGAAGACAAGGTGGCCACCGCTGCTCAGCAGGAGGGTTTTCTGGGTAGTAAGATGGATTCAGCTGCAGAACTGCGAGTACTTTTACCCTCCGAACACCATGAACTGCAGCGGCTCGAACGGCAAGGCTGCTACCCACAGGGGAAGATTAACGAGGGCTGAGTGCGCAAGAGCTCATCCCACCAAACCTGCCAGACCCTCCGTGCCGCTGCCGAAGAGCAAGACTAAACGAGCCGCAAGGGCTTCTCCGAAGACTCTGCTGAAGGACTGTAATTAAACCAGCCGTCACTTATTCCTAGCAGCTTCCCAGGAGCAAAGCAATTAAGGGAAGAAGAACAGACTGAAGCCATTTTGACATCTTTCGGGATGAGCTATGACTGTCAGCCCCGCGGGCCCACGCAAGGGGAGAGGCTCTTGCTAAGGGGCAGCCCTGCAGAGAACCCTGAGCGCCCAGAAACCACGTGCCAGCACCCTGCCTGCTCTGCCCACAGTCCTCTGGGTCCTGCTGCCTTCAGCGGGAGCAGCACAGCCCGCAAGGAGAGGGAAGAAGCCCTTACTTGCATCTCCACGTGGCAGTAGCAAGCCAGGAACCGCCTCCAGCCCTGATACCAGGAGGTTTTCAGGAAGGAGGTGAAATATCTTCTCCAGGGGCTGGTGGGGCTTCAGGGTGTACTGCAGGTGGCTCTTCTCCATCACCATCAGGTATCTGTTCTCTGAAGAAGAGAAAACACCCCAAAATGACCCAAACTGAGGGCAGACAGCTTTGTGGTGCTGCTGCTGAGGAAATCGTTATCCACAAACACACGTGCTGGGAGTAAAGCAAAAACCTGGCTTTGTCTGGCCAAGATTTTCCCGGCTGCTGCTTACTTTCCATGGGGTCCTGGAAGCGTGGGTGCAGTAAGGCACGTGGTGTCCCATGATACAGCTTCAGTCTGAAAGCACAGAGCACCTGCAGCGTCAGTAAACCCAGCCTGAAGCACATCTTCACCTTCCTCAACAATAAAAAAAAACACCACCCTCCTACTCTGGACCTGTGGTAAAACCCCCTAATCCTTTAGGGAAAGGACAAGATCACTTACAGCCCCATCAGTGCTTCCCCAGTAGTGAAGAGCTGTAATCGTAGAATCAGAATCATAGAATCACCAGGTTGGAAGAGACCCATCGGATCATCGAGTCCAACCATTCCTATCAAACACTAAACCGTGCTCCAGGTTTCTAAATGCTGCCTTGGTTTCTGCAGCTCCAGGATGACATTTTCACCCCAGGACCCCCCTTTCTCCCCACCTCAGCTGCTGTGCATGTAGCCACCCCAACACCAAGCGCACCCAAAGGCAGCGGGACACCTACGCTCTGTCCTCAGTGACCGGGTCCATCGCCTCTGAGCCGCTGCGGAAGAGGGGGATGAGTCCAAAGCCACAGGAGAGATGCTGAGGGACCCCACTGCCTTTCCCAGCTGCCACCACCACTTCCACGACAGCAGCGATGCCGGGATGGTTCAAGGAGGTGTGGAAGTAAACGGTCTGGGAGCAAAAGGAGAGAAAAAGGGCATTTCAGAGCTGGTGGGTGCTGCAGGCAGGGCGATACCTGTTGCATCTTGGCAGCCAGTGAAGCCACCAGAACATCCATTAAAACTCACAGACAGCAGCTCATGGTAAATGACCTCCAGCATCGCTTGGAAATCTCAAGCTCCTTATATCTCAAACATCATTAACTTCTTGTTCTTTCTTTTTTTATTGCTAACGCTCCTTCTCCTGTAACTCGCAGGCTGCAGAGCCCATAAGAGCGGAGCTTCGAGGTGCCCCTGACCTGCAATATTACAGCAAGCGCAGCACTAGGGAAGCCGAGGAGACGGAAACCCTCGTGCCACAGAGACAGGGGCAGCCCAGACCTGCGTGCAGGACACAGTCACCTCCCCAGGACAGGATTTAAAGCCAGGTTAATCTTTCTATTAAAAACTCATTACCGCAGCGTCCCAGGGAAAAACGTTTACTGTAATCACAGGCTGTCAGGAAGGGATAACGGAGAGAGACATTACCGCGTCAGCCCAGGGAAATAAATCGTTATTCTATTATCTTTTATTGCAAATCGTTGCAACAATGACCGCTGGCTGCAGACTGATGCCTCGCCCTGCAAAGACACCCAGCGCCCTTAAAGCGGATCCCTCGTAGAGCCGGGCTTGCTGTTCCCTCTGGAATGCTGACAGGGCTTTGCGACAACTCGCTCCTCTCCCCTGAACCCCATGAGGGGACGACACGGGAGTTTGCTCAACCCTCTCCTCTGCCCCATCCCCTCTGCAACACCCTGAGTGCTGCAGCTGCACCCTGAGCACACAGGGCAGGGGACACAGCAAGCAACTGAGCGACTGCAGGCCCCTAACACCCCGAAGACCCTGCTCCAACCGCTCCCAACCCCACACCAAACACCCAGCGAGCCCGCAGACGCAGGAATGCTGCTTGGAAAGGCAGCTCCACACTGCACCCAGGGAGCAGGGAAGCAGCACCACATTTTTTTTCCACTGCAGCACGATCTCCCATAGCTTTTCTCCATCCTTCTTCAAAAGGAGCAGTAATTAAAACACTTGGGGAACAAACACATGCATCAACACCCCTCAGGTACCACTACTGGTTAAATAAATGGTGGAGAGCAGAGCTAGTCTGTGCTACACTTCATCTGCAGCACTGGAGGAGGTGGAAGCAAAAGTTATCAACTGAAAACTCTCCGCTGTCTTCCACTCTACGGGGCAGCAGGATCTCCCCGGTACAGGAGCAGCCCAGTTTGCTGGTAGAGGCAGAGGATGGGAGCACAGCTTTGGGTGAGCTTAATCCCCCGGTAAGGCAAGAGAAGTGCTGTGCCAGAGGACAAGCTGCTCCTTCCCTTCTTTCCCACTCGTGGAGAAACACTGCTCTCTGCTGCTGGCTCCGAACAGAGCAGCCGGCACATGGCACCACCATGGAATCTACCCAGAACCACATCTCCCTGCGCCAAGAAACCACGCAAAAAGCTCAAGAACTGGACGGTGTTTGGGATGCACCCTCAGCAAAGCACTGGGAAGCACCCAAAAGGGTTTCCTACTGCTCTCTGGGTGCATCCAGGGCAAAAGGCCACAGAGAAGGCTCAGCAGCAAACCAACCGTGGCCAAAGCCTGTGCACGCCGAGCTCCCATGGCTTTAAAGGGCTCGTGGCCACAGCGCGTGGATCACAGGCTCCCAGAGCTCCCCGAGCTTCACTTCCACCAGGCTGAGTCAGAAAACCAGCCCCGCAGGAGAGCGGCTCCTGGCTGAACCAGAGCAGCGACGGCTTTTCCCTTCATGCATCGAGAACTTCCCTCCTCAGCCCCGTCTCCTGCAGCCCCAGCTCCACAGATCGCTGCCCCTCTCACCACCCCAGACCCCAGACTCTCTCTACCTCGTTGAACACCACCCTGGCCGGGCGCGAAGAGGCGGCACGGGCAGCTCTCCAGCCGCTCCTCCACGTCCTCCCGAAGAAGTGGCGGTAGGTGGCATCAAAAAGGGAGAGACGCAGCTGGTACTCGGCTCCCTGCAAGGCACGACAGGACAGGAGGCATTGGCACCCGCGGCTGCTTGGGGACACACTAGCTCAGCGGCCCCACGCCGCGAAAACACACCTCAGGGAGAGAGGACGAACAATTCCTGCTCGCAAACTGATGCCCACACCAGGCACGTGCACCCAGCTTCGAGCATTCCTGGAGAGCCCTTCGGAAAGGCAGGAAAAGCAAGAGTGGGAAAATGGAATATTAGGGTGCAGCAGCCTTTAAAGTGCCACCCAGAGATTTTAATGGAAAAACTCCACCCAAACTAAACATTAGCGATAACTAAATTACAAAAGAATCAAACACCAATGCAGATTTGTGGGTGAAAACAAGACAAGAGATATGGCTCCGATTTGTGTTTCTGGGAGATTTACAGTCAGTTCCCCCCCAAACAAGTGACCTTGTTCCCAAAGCCTCCAGCTTTATGGGCTCTTGGCCCACAAACACAGTAACTCCTGGTGCTGCGGGGGGCTGGCAGTGAGCGGAAAGCAGGGGCTCTCCAAGAAGGGGCTGCTGGGTCTCCTGGGCAGAGCAGAGCCCCCTACCTGGGTGAGCGCAGCCCCTTCCAGGTACTTGAGGACGCAGCGGAACGGCGTGGAGCACGGCGGGCGCGTCCGTCTGCGCTGGCAGGGCGGGGGGACAGGCCGGTGCCGCAGGAATTCCTTCTCCCACTCGCTCATCCTGCTCCGAGGGTCACCACACTGCATCGTCCAGGCTGGAGAAGGGAGCCTGGTTCAGGGAAACACTCAGGGAGACGCTCAGGGCCCCGACAGGGTTCGTGTGGCACCCACGCTGCGAGGAACGGGGACGCGGGGCCCACTGGGAGCCCCTGGGAGCCCGAGGGCCTGGTCAGAGGGGCCACCATGGGCCAGTATGGGGCAAGCTGACCCCCTGACCTGCTGGGACCTCTGAGCCCCAACACAGCATCCACATACGTGGGGGCACGCAGCACTCGAGAGGGGCATGTGGGGAGAACAGACACAGCCGTGTGTCTGCAGACAGACAGACAGAGCCCCACAGACAGGGACAGATGGACAGACCAACCGACCCAACAAACAGGGATGGACAGACAGACAGGCAGACCCCCGCAGATAGGGACGGACAGACAGACGCTGGCAGGCAGACTTAAAGACACCCACGAACACACAAACAGACTCCCAGCCACAGACAGACACACACAGGCTCACACGGACACACAGATGCAGCCAGACAGACACACGGAAAGGCAGGCGGACGATCAGACCCCCCGGCCGGACAGACGGGCGCAGCCTCCCCCTCCCTCCAACCGCTCAGCGCCTCTCGCCGCGCCGCCGCCATACCCTCGGGCGCGACCACCCGCGCCCCGCTTCAGGGGGGGACACACGCCCGCATCCGCGCCGCCGCCGCTCGCAGCCTGGCCGCCCGCGCCCCGCGCAGCCCCGCCGGCGAGCAACAGCGATCGGTACCTTCGGGGCGGTGTCGGGGCCGGCGGGGCGCGGCGGGGCGGAGGAGCCGGCGGCGATGGCGGAGGCCGCCAACC
>WAAB01022178.1:34384-99525 GCA_013389865.1 Piaya cayana | reverse complement strand
TGGCCCCCGGTGTTCCTGTAAAATCCAAGCGCCAGCCGCAGCGATGCTGCTACCGCCCCAGGATGACGGAGCTGGGCTGCTGCCAGGACCAGCCTGCTCCAGGTACCAGGGTGGGCTCCTTGCCCGAGATGCCCTGAGCAGGTGCGATTGGCGTGTGTGGCCGAGGACGGGCGGCAGCCGGTGGGACACAGCGCCCGGAGAGCCCCAGATCTGCGCGGCAGCCCCGCAGCGTCGCCTGCAGCCACCCAGGGTTTGTTTCCTAAGGAAAGCACTTGGCACAGTTTGAAGGCATCCGGTGATGGAAGCATCCGGCCCCCGACTCCCCCGCAGCCTCGTCTCGCGGGTGGCAGCCGCTCGCTCGCCCACGCGTGCTGCCGGTGCTGGGCTGTGGCACCGACACGGTTAAGGCTCCGGTGGCATCGGGACGCACGCCACCGCGGCCACACGCCACCGCGGCCACACGCCACACGCCAGCCAAACTTGCCGAGTCAGGAGGCGCGAGCGGCAAGGACGGCTCTGCAGCATCTCTGGTGCTGCCGCATCCCGGGGTGCCAAGCGCTCGGCTCCCTCTCCTCCGCCAGACGCCTCTTCCCAGGGACGGAGCAGGAATGGGGTAGGAACCGGCACCTGCTGGGTTTGCCTCCGGCTGTCACGGCTGCGCCACATCAGCGCCGCTTCCCGAGAGCTGCAGAGCCTCCAGCTCTGCCGGCAGCCGGGTTTTCATCCCAGTTTTTTTGCCTCCTGACTGCGCATCTCCATCGGAGAACCGGAGTCAGGTAAGCGCGGTGCTGGGGTGCTCGGCGCTGCCGGCAGGTCCTGCGGCTGCAGCTCGGCTGTGTTTGCCTGGCAGCCGCAGCGCAGCGGGGAGCGAGGCGAGAGCCGCGCGTCGGGGACCCGCGGGCGCTGGGCATGGACCCCCTGCTCTTGTCCCAGCGCACGTGAAGGTGAAGCAGACACAGCCCCATCTGCCGCGTCGCCTGCGGTTTCGGGCTGTGTCATTGACTCTGGCAGCCGAGATGTGCCCGGTGCCTGCGCCTCAGCACGATCGCAGGCGACCTCGCGTGTCGCAGCTCCGTCTCCAACGCCTGCCGCCTTGGCTGGCTCGGTGACCGGATTGTAAACACGCTCCGGAGCCACCAGCCACGCCGGGGAAGGGGCACGGCTGCTGCTCTGCGCTGCCCTGCAGCACCGGAGCTCGCAGCAGGAGAGAGGTGACGGCACCGGGCTGGGAGGCGTTTGGAAGGCAGAGCAGGGCAGCGAGAGGGATTGTGCTAAAGTCACCTTCCCCGCGGTGTGTAGGGAGAGCGTTGGCTGAGGGGGCTGATGGCAAGAAATACTGGAGAAGGTACCTGGTGTGGGGGGATGCTCGGTGCTGGCTGCCCTGCACCCCTCACCTGAGTGTCAGGAAGGACCCTCGGGCACTGGGGCAGGGGTCCTGCTGCTCCCTGCACCCCAGAGGCTCAGCAGTGGGTGAGGAGGCTTCACCCCGACATTCGAATCTATTCCAGGCGCAGTTTCACCTCCTCTCGCTCCAGCAGCAGCGTTTGGGGGGGCTGTGATCTGCAGCCCATCCCCGGGCTGGCCCAGCAGAGCTTCAGCTCCCAGGGGCTTCCCAGCCATAAATCCTCACAGGGTCTCAGTGCCGGCGTCCTCCTGCCCCATCATGCCAGCAGGGATGGGGATGGAGAAGGGGGGCAGGTGGGAGCAGAGGCTCTTGGGGTACCCCTCACACCTGGGTCCCAGGTGCATCCCGCAGGAGAAAACCCTTCTCTGGGGGCACCTCGCCCTGCAGGAACTCCGGCTGTTCAGACTCACAGCGCAGGAGGGGGCTTGGGGGGCACCAAAGTGCCCGTGCCAAGGAGATCAGGCTCCGGCAGTGCCTTTGGCTCCGAGGGGCAAAAGTGTGGGGTTGCTCGCCGGGGTGGGATGCTCTGGTCTCAGGATGCAGAGCCCAGTTCCAAGTGCCAGCGTCCAGCAACGCTTCCCAGCAAAGTTCCTCAAATGCTGCCGGCAACTTGCCAGCCCCCGTGCTCGGTGCCCCAGCGTTGCCACGGGGCAATGGATGAGGGGTGCCAGGGTGATGGGTGAGGGGTGCCAGGGTGATGGGTGAGGGGTGCCGGGTCCCGCTGAAAACCGCGTTGAGCTGAGCTCGGGGCAGCACAGATCCCGGGATGCGTAAACTGCGCCAGCCCCGAGCCCCGCGCTCAGTTTGGTTCTGGGTTTGCGGCAGCACAGGCGAGGAACCCGCACGGCTGCATTGGGGGGGGGTCCGGCTGTCCCTCCCGCAGGCATCCCCCCGGCTCGCTTCGGCTTCGTTACGCTGCCTCTAATTAAGTGATGCTGGGTGGGCACGCGGTGGCTCGTGGGAACGTGCCCAGCCAGCAGCCACTGCTGACCCCGCGGGCACCCGAGCAGCCGCCGGGAGAAGCCGGGGGGTCACAATGGTTCGGGGGCTCAGCGGGATCCTCTTGGGAAGTTGGGGGGGAGCAGCTCCCTCCTGCCCTCTCAGATAACAACCTGCATTTATTGAGCCCCATCTCCAAAAGCAGCGGGGGTCCTGCGATGCCCGGGGGAGGAGGGATGAGGGTCTCTGCGCCGGGGGCCGCGGTGGGGCCAGGGGGCCAGGGCGGGCGCGGGGGAGGCTCTGCGGGGACGGGCTCGGCTGCCGCAGCCGCTGCCATTGGGCCGCGTGGGCTGCAGGGGCTGCGCCAGGATGCAGGAGCAGCGTGCCAGGATGCGGGAGGGATGCGGGATGCGGGATGTGGGACGCGGAAGAGATGCGAGACGCAGGCAGACTGTACCGGGCTGCAGGAGGGATGCGGGAGGGATGCAGGCACACTGCTGGGATGCAGGAGGGAAGCGAGAGGGATGCGGGATGCCGGAGGGACGCAGGCTGCAGGCGTGCCCTGTTGGGATATGTGCCAGGACACGAGCTCCCTGTGCCCAGGAGCACGGAGATCTCTCAGTCCTCTCCGAAAAAAAAGCAGCTCGTGACCTGCAGCAGAAAGATGACATTTCTGGGCCTGAGGAAAGACGGGTCAAATTGAGACATGAGCCCCAGTTCTGCGGGCAGGCATCGCGGTTTGCTGTGATATCGGAGAGGGAGCAGGAGCACAGCTCCCAGCTGCCCCTGGCACAGGGACGGGGACAGGGTGCCCAGGGCGAGCTCCCCTTTCCCCCAGGCTCACGCGGGCAAAGCCAAGCTCTGTGCCTCTCCTTGGCTCATCCCTGGCGGAGGCAGCCTCTGGGGGCAGCTCTAGTGCTGAACACCAGCACAATGGACAGTTTCTCAGGCCCCTGTTTCTTTACCATTTTCCGATGTGTCATAAGACCTTGGCAGCGTGGGTCGGGTCAGTGCCTCGCAGCTGCAGCTCTGCTCCCCGCGGCGTGACTGCTGTGTCCTGCTCGGCTCCAGTGGGCGGCGAGGGATCCGCAAGGGGGGGCAGCAAGGGGGGCAGGGAGAGGGGACGGAGTGGGGCGGCGAGGGATGCAGCGAGGGATCCGCAAGGGGGGCAGCCGCCAGCCCCACTCTGCCCTCTCCGGGAGCCCCAGAAGTTTGGGGAGAGCCACCAAGCTGGGGAGTCATCGGCATAGGGCCGGGTTTGGGGTCCGCGGCGGGTCGGGGTGCTGTGCCGTGGCTGCCGCTGCCCGTGCCGCACACCCATCCGGCTTCAGCAACAGGAAGCACCGTCATGCGTGCGCCCCAAAAAACGCCCGTTTCTTCCTCTTTTTCTCTTCCCCCGTGGCAGGGGTGAGGCCGCGAGCGGCTCCGGGGAGCCCAGGCTGGCTCCATGTATCCCGAATCCACCACTGACTCCCCAGCGCGACTCTCGCTGCGGCAGACGGGCTCCCCCGGGATGATTTACAGGTAAGGGCAGAGGGGGCTCAGCGGGGCTGCGACCTCCGTGGGTGCCACAGCTCCCCAAATCCATCCCAGCACCCCCAACCCACCTTGGCACCCCAAACCCACCACAGCACACAGTGCAAGAACTCTCAGGAGCACAAAAGCCAGACGGTGGCAGCATTTTGGGCTCTGGTGCCTGTTCTGGGCAGAGGGGGTTCCTCTCGGGGCGCGTGCGGGTGCAGCGCGGGCTGGCACCACCGACCCTGCCCGCGGCCGCCAGCTCTGCCTCTCGGTCCTGCTCCACCTTTCTAACGGGGTTTGTGGCATCTTTCTTCTTTCTCCTTTTGCTGTCGGAAGCGCGAGGTACGGGAGCCCCAAGCGCCAGCTCCAGTTCTACAGGTAACCCAGCCTCTCCCCTTCCCCAAAACCCCTCCCGGCAAGCGGACGCGGCCAAAGCCCTGGCAGCCCCTGCCCACACCCACGGCGCTGCCGGGGCAGGAGTTGCTGGGCGGGGGTCCCTGTGTGCAAGGTGGGCGTCACCGCGTGGCACCACGTCTTCGCCTCCTCGTGGGTTCGGTGCGGCCGGGTCGCTGGGCTCCCCGTGCAGCGGAGCCTGGTCGGAGCGCGGTCCGAGCGTGGCCGGTGGGATACCAGCAGGCAGGCACCGTGGGGGCACCGGGCTCGGCTCGGTTCAGGGGGTGCATCCCGCGCCGACGCTGCGCCGGGAAGAGCCCGCTGGCTTTTCCCAAGAGCAGCTCCAGGAGCGCAGCCAGCGGCTCGGCCGCTCCTTCCATTAAGAGACGCGTCATTAAGTGGTAGAGAAGGCAACACTCCCCCCCTCCCCGCGTGCTTTTTCCATCTGAAATGAAGGTGGCACTTTTCCCTGCACACGGTGCCAGCGGCCGCATCGGTGCAGCTCAGCCCCAGCCCATCCCCACACACGGTGGGACAGGGAGCGCGTGCCCGGCACTGGGGTGCCTTGGTGGCGATGCAGCTGTGCCCGTCCTGCTGCGGTGCTGCCGCCGGCACCGCCGAGCCCCAGGTGCAGGGGGGGTTTGGCACATGTGGTGTGAGAGGCACCCCGGGCAGAGCAGCAGGAGCTGCCTCGCCTGCTGGTGTCTGTCACGTGGCCCCGTTTTGGTGCTCCTGCCATGGTGTTTCGGTCCTGCCGTGACCCTGCTCCGACGGTGCCGCCATGGGGACCACGGGAGGGCTGCGTCCGCTCCCCACTCCGGCCCCACTGCCTGTGTGCCGACGGCGCGGGACCTGTCTCTGCGGGGCGAGGGCCGGCTGCGGGCAGCAATGCCAGCGTTGATGAAGCAGCCGCGCATCCCCGGGCTTTTAGCGAAGCGGCCATGAATAATTTAGGTCCCCTTCGCGGGGAAGAAAATCCCCTAATAGGGCTAATGGAGCGCGGTGAGAAAGCTGGGGGGGCCCGACACCACCGCCAAGTGCTTTGGATGCCAAGCACCGACACTCCCCTAACGCATAAAAACCCGACGGCCGCGCGCCTCTCACATCGGCCCCGGGGCAGCCCCAGCTCCGCTGTTGATAAGCAGCATCCCCGGCGTGCGGGTGAGTCGGCGCGGGCGGCGAGCGGGGACGGGCACGGCCGGAGGGGCATGCGGCGCGGAGGATGCTCTGCATGGGGTGGCTTGGGAATTGCTGCTTTGGGGGCTCGGGGGGGTCTTCGGGTTTAGTCTGTTGGTCGCCCACCAGCTCCCAGCTTGGCAAAGCCAGAGCGACGCCTTTCCAAGCGGCTGCGCCGCACACCCGGCTGCCTCCAACTTGTTGTGCCCCCAGCGCAGGCTGATGGGCGCCCGTTACCCCTCAGAGCCTGCGTCCCATCCCCATCCCTGCTGCTCCGTTATCCCTCGGAGCCTGCGTCCCATCCCCATCCCTGCTGCTCTGTTATCCCTCGGAGCCTGTGTCCCATCCCCATTNTGAAATGAAGGTGGCACTTTTCCCTGCACACGGTGCCAGCGGCTGCATCGGTGCAGCTCAGCCCCAGCCCATCCCCACACACGGTGGGACAGGGAGCGCGTGCCCGGCACTGGGGTGCCTTGGTGGCGATGCAGCTGTGCCCGTCCTGCTGCGGTGCTGCCGCCGGCACCGCCGAGCCCCAGGTGCAGGGGGGGTTTGGCACATGTGGTGTGAGAGGCACCCCGGGCAGAGCAGCAGGAGCTGCCTCGCCTGCTGGTGTCTGTCACGCGGCCCCGTTTTGGTGCTTCTGCCATGGCGTTTCGGTCCTGCTGTGACCCTGCTCCAACGGTGCCACCGTGGGAACCATGGGAGGGCTGTGTCCGCTCCCCAATCCAGCCCCACTGCCCGTGTGCCGACGGCGCGGGACCTGTCTCTGCGGGGCGAGGGCCGGCTGCGGGCAGCGATGCCAGCGTTGATGAAGCAGCCGCGCATCCCCGGGCTTTTAGCGAAGCGGCCATGAATAATTTAGGTCCCCTTCGCGGGGAAGAAAATCCCCTAATAGGGCTAATGGAGCGCGGTGAGAAAGCTGGGGGGGCCCGACACCACCGCCAAGTGCTTTGGATGCCAAGCGCCGACACTCCCCTAACGCATAAAAACCCAACGGCCGCGCGCCTCTCACATCGGCCCCGGGGCAGCCCCAGCTCCACTGTTGATAAGCAGCATCCCCGGCGTGCGGGTGAGTCGGCGCGGGCGGCGAGCGGGGACGGGCACGGCCGGAGGGGCATGCGGCGCGGAGGATGCTCTGCATGGGGTGGCTTGGGAATTGCTGCTTTGGGGGCTCGGGGGGGTCTTCGGGTTTAGTCTGTTGGTCGCCCACCAGCTCCCAGCTTGGCAAAGCCAGAGCGACGCCTTTCCAAGCGGCTGCGCCGCACACCCGGCTGCCTCCAACTTGTTGTGCCCCCAGCGCAGGCTGATGGGCGCCCGTTATCCCTCGGAGCCTGCGTCCCATCCCCATCCCTGCTGCTCCGTTATCCCTCGGAGCCTCATCCCATCCCCATCCCTGCTGCTCTGTTATCCCTCGGAGCCTGTGTCCCATCCCCATTCCTGCTGCTCCCCTGCCAAACAGCCTCTCCCGCCTGGGCTCTGGCCGCTCCTGCAGCCCCGTCACATCCCTCAGGCCGTGTGGGGATTTCTGCTAACGAAGGGGGAGTGGGTGACCCCACTGCTGTTGCTCTCCCTGCCGCCCCACAGCCTCGCTCAGCCGAACGCCAGGGAGGTGTCACCATGAGGCGGCTGGTGGGTTCCTGCTCCGATCCTCAGAGCAGCTCAGACCGAACCCCCAGCAGCTCTTGCAGCCATGTCGGTGCAGCCGTAGGGCAGCGGTGCCGCCGGCGTGGGCTTCTCCCGGGGGTCCCGCAGGGCTGGGTGCTCTGCGCACACCCAGCGGGAGCCCCCGGCTCTGCCCTAATTAAAACCAGCGCCTGCGGAGAAGGGCTGGTGCCAACAGTGCCACCTCCAGCCTCCGGCTTCGAGGCACGGCAGCAAGAGGAGGCTGGGGGCCAAGGTCCTGCGTGGCTTTGCCACAGGAGAGGGGGCCCTTTTGCGGGTCCCCTCTGCCTGTCACCCCGTGTACCCCAGCCCGGGTCTCCTGGCTTGGGTCGCCTCTCGCTGGCTGCTGCTCTGGAGCTGCTGGGCTCCCTCCTTTTTCCCTGTGGTCACACCTCGACAGGACGCGCCCTTCGCTTTTGGCTCCTGCCACGTAAATCTGAGCTTCGCAGGGAAAGAAAAAACCACCCGTGGGAGCTTGGCCGGAGCCTGATGCCGGTGCGGCGCCCTCCCAGCAGCCGCTTTGGCACCGGTGCCGTGGTTTTGGCCCCAGTCCCTGCTCCCTCCAGCCCCCGAGTGCCAGGGGCACTGCAGAGCCGCAGGGAAGGCGGCGCTGGTGCCACCACCGGCGAGGCGGTGGGTGCTGCCGGCGGGTGAGGCGCCCGGCTGCGTCAGGCTATTTTCGGCAGCCCACACCGGCTGTGAGGTCGCTGCCGGGGCTGCGGGGAAGGTGTTGGCTGGCGGTGCAGGTTGCGGCAGCCTGCAGCAGGCACGGCACCCACCGGCAAGCACCCACGGCCCCGGCGAGCCACACGGCCTCTTTCCCACCCTGACCGCCCCACGCTCCAGCGCTCAGGGTGCTGGATTCTCACCGGTGGCACTGGTGCCACAGCCCAGGGCAGCTCCTGGGGTCACCGTGTCCCAGCAGGGATGCAGACCAGGAGCGGGTGCAGAGGCAGCACCACGAGCGCACGTGCCAGGGTGCGGCAGCTCGCCCGGCTCAGGGCAGCCACGGCCATCACCGCACAGCCGTGGGCAGCACCGCGTCCCTTCCCTGCCGCCCTTGCCGGCCCTTTTGCTCTCCCGCTCCTCCACCTCGGCTTTTCCTGGCTTGGCAGGGTCCCTGCTGTCCCCTCCCCGTGCCACCGACTCGCTGCGGGTCCCTGCGAGGGCGGGTGCCGCCAGGGCTCCGGCGTCGTGGCGCGGGCACGGCTCCTCCATGAGCGTCGGCAGAGCCCCGTGTCGCGGCGAGGCGCTTTCCCAGCTCTCTCCGTAGCGCGGCCGGCCCGCAGAGCCCGTGGCCGGGCGGCGGGATGCTCTCCATGACGTACAGCGAGAGCCTGCGCAGCGTGGCCAGCCGGCCCCTGCCCGAGTGGGGGCTGCCCCCCGCGCCCCGGCCGGCGGACGGGCCGGAGCTGCGGCGCCTGCGGGACGTGCGGGCGGCGGCGCGGGCGAAGACGCTGGAGGAATTCCTGCGGATGCACGGGCTCTCGCTGGCCGACAGCACCGCCCGCGCCACCGGCATGGGGTACAGGTAAGGCAGCGCCGCGTGGGGCCAGAGGAGCCCTGGCACGAGGGGCGATCTCGTGCTGCGCGTGCAGGAGAGGCGGCACCGCGGCCTCGTGGCAGCGCGAGGGGTTTTTGAGCTTCTCACCTGGTTTTCCTTGGGGCTGTTTGGAAGCCACGAGTGCAAACACACCCCGGGCGGCGAGAGCAGCCAGCGACCGCAATGCTCTCCCCCCCGACGAGCGCTCCGGGCACGGCTGCCGCCACATTAATCCTGCACGAGGTGCCAGGCCTGGCGCGAGGTGCACCAGGAGCTCAGCTCACTCTTGTCCTTCTCATTTCACACCCGTGCGAGGAGGACGTGGCTGCTCCGAGGGCCCGGGGCTGGTGTCCCTGCTCTCCCCAGAACCGCGGGTGGCACGAGGGGATGGCGGCTGCTCACCCTGGAAAACGTGGGTGCACGGGGGGGAGCTCTGGGCTGCTGGGAAGGCCTCGGGGGGCCGGAGGCTCTGCCGGCTCCTGAGCGCCGCGGGTCAGGTTCCCCTGCGCTCGCCGTGCTGAGGTAACATTTCCGCGGTGGCAGGAGCCCATCTAATATTGATGGGTGGTTATTTATTGATGGAGCTGGCGTGGTGCCCCCAGCACGGCTCCTGCAGCCCTTTGCCCGCTGCCCCCCACATCTCGGGGGCTGGGGAGCTGCTGGTGCCCCCCGCCTGGCGCCGGCAGGATTACCCGGCTAAGAAGCTTTGCGGCAGAGGGAAGCGGAGGAGATTACAAGAATTTTCATTGCGCTGGGGCTGAATGTTCATCATTTGCCCCAGAAGCCAAGCCCCAGCCCCACTCCACGCGACCCCAGCCCCAAACCGATGCCACAGCCTGTGCCCCTGCTGCATCGGGAGGCGCTGGGATGGGTGTCGCCTCGATCCGCTTGGGTCACACTGGGTGAAGGCTGGGGAGGCGTCGCCGGGGCTGCGGCCGCGATGGGTCGGCAACTGGTCCGGTTCTGGCAAACGCCCGTAATGCAGCCCTGGTGAACCAGCGGCACCTTCCGCCCCCTGCGCTCTCTGCCCCCGGAATCCAAGATTTGGCGACGTGCGAGCTCTCCGCCGGGAGATTTTTTGCTCGGGAGGAGGGATGCGCAGCCCCAGGGAGGCAAGAGACCCCGACCGAGGGCTGGTGGGAAGCGTCGTGCCGGGTTCCCCTCTGCGGTGCGTCCCTCCTGCCCCCCTCCTGCCCCCCGCCTGCCCCAGCGCCGCTGGCTGCCGGCGCTCATCAAATATTGAGGGCAGGAGGGTTGCCGGGAGCCGTCTCCGTGCCCGCCGCCTCGCAGCCCCCCGCCGTCACGTTGGCGGAGCCGCGTGGCGTGGGCGCGCAGGAGGAGCTCCCGCCTCGCCCGGGGCGCCGGCTAAATTTAGGCAGCTGGCACGGCCGCCGCCGGAGCAGCATGCAGGTCTCCTTCGTGTGCTCCGAGCACAGCATCAAGAGCCGGAGCGCCGAGGACCGCCTCAACCGCCAGAATGCCGGCAGCCCCAGCCTGGGCACCCGCGGCAAGTTCCGCGCCGTGGCCATGGTGGCCCGCAGCCTGGGGCAGCTCTCGGTGCAGAACGCCCCCTCCTCCAGCGAGTCCAGCGTCAAGCAGCCGGGGATGAAATACCGGTAGGAGACGGGCGCGTTGCTCGGGCGGCGGATTCGCTGCCCGCTCGGCCGCTTTCTCTGCTCCTCCGCGGGCGGCGGGGGGATCCGGAGGGGCGGCCGTGCCGCTCGCCCCTAATCCCCGGCTCGCGTCCTGCTCCGGAGGCTTCTCAGCGCTCAAAGTGCTGACCGTGCACCGCTGCCGCCCTCCTCGCTGTTCGCTCCTCGCCCCTTTGATCCGGCCTCGGCGAAAACCAGGGCGATGGCAGGGGGACGGGGACCCTCAGATGTGGGAGAGGATTAGTAGGATCCCCAGCGCCTGCTGTGCTGAGCGGGCTGCGAGCCGGGGGGGTCTGCGAGTCACGGAGCGCGTTAATCCCTGAGCTGCCATGGCATCCTTACGGCACCGCCGGAGGCTCGGCCGCCCTGCAAGGCGCACACGGAGCTCTAACCCGCGATCCAGCCCGCGGCGGGTTTGGAAACGGAGGGCCCTGGGGGCATTTTGTGCCCCCCAGGCAGCATCCATGGGGTCACTCTGCACTCTGCGTCCCTGGCACAGAGCGTTGGGGGGGCCAAGCGGGCACCTATGGGGCTGGGAGCTCCCCAGGGAGCATCCAGGTGTGGGGCTGGGGGCTGTGGGATGAGCAGAGACTCAGGTGTGTGGGGCTGGGGGCTCTGGGATGAGCAGAGACCCAGGTGTGTGGGGCTGGGGGCTCTGGGATGAGCAGAGACCCAGGTGTGGGGCTGGGGTCTCTGGGATGAGTGGAGACCCAGGTGTGTGGGGCTGTGGGATGAGCAGAGACCCGGGTGTGTGGGGCTGGGGGCTCTGGGATGAGCAGACACTGAGGTGTGTGGGGCTGGGGGCTGTGGGATGAGCAGAGACCCAGGTGTGTGGGGCTGGGGACTCTCTGGGATAAACGTGCACATCACAGTCCATCCATCGGCCGTGGTGTTGGGCTGACAGTGTATCGGGGCGGCCGCCTGTGAGGCCATCATCACCCCATCACTGCCCGGATCAGCCGTGTCCCTCGCCGGGCGCTGGGGAGGGATCGGGGTGTCCTGGTCCCGCTCCCCAACCCCTGTGGTGGCCGCGCTGGGGCCACGCGGGGCGGAATCCCTTGGTTTGGCGCCGATGCCCACAGTCATGTCCCCGTCCAGAGCAGGTGGGTGACCGGCTCGGGGGTCCCCGCCAGCGGTTGTGGGGGTGACGGTGGCGCGGGGGGATGCTCGGTGCAGATGCAGGGGTCAGGATGGCTGGGAACAGCGATGGGCACCCACGGGCCCCGAGGAGCCCCGACAGGGCTGGTGCCATCCCCTCCTCCTCTCTGTGCCACGAAACGCTCTAAAAATAGCGAGGGGGCCGGGGGGAGAGCCCGTCCCTCCAGATGTTGGGCAATAACGCGGCGGCGCGGAAGGGAAATGCCCCGAGTCGGGGCCGCGGCTGCTCCCCGTGCCACGGTGCCGGCGCTGGCGGTGCCTCCCGGTTGCTACGCGACACCCGCGCGGGCGAGCTGCCGCGGCTCACCTACACTTTATTTATTTTAACACTCATTGCTCGAGCCTTTGTCATTTTTAACGAGAACTGGCTCTCCATCACCAGGGCGAAGGCGGCTGCCAGCCCGGCCCCAAAGCTGCTTCCCAGCTCCTCGTGCCGGCCCCGCTGCTGGGGCTGCCCCATTTCTCCGGGACGCCCTCGCTCCCGGTGCCGCAGAGAACGGGCACAGCTCGTGCCGTGTGGGGGACACTCCAGCCCCGTCCCCCAGCACCGACGGTGCCATCGGGGGGCCCGGACACCGCGGCCTCGTCACAGGGAGCCGCATTAACGAGGTCACTGCCCGCTGGCTGTGCTGCCGGGGCGCCACGCGGTGGCTTTCCAATCCCTTACGGTCGGTGCCCTCGTGCGGGACTGACCCAGGGACGGGGCTGGGGCGCAGGGAATCGCCATGGGGACACGTGGTGGCTTCCCTGACGAATCTCTGTCTTCCAGGAACCTCGGGAAGTCGGGGCTGCGCGTGTCCTGCCTGGGCCTGGGTAAGTGCCGGGGCCGCCGCGTCCCCTCCGTCCCTGGCAAGGGTCACTCACCTGCTCCAACACGGCTTCACGAAGGGCAGGAAAGGGTTTCCCTTCGCCCTTTGGCGCTTTGAGACGCAGCCCAGAACTTGTCACATTATTTTCTCTGTCTCTCCTCGGCCGTGATCGGAAGCGACCGGGCTGTGCCGGGAGCCCCGTGGCGCACGCGGAGGGGGCGGCTGTGGCCCCCGAGTGCCGGGAGCTGGGGAGGGTGGCGGGGGGCGCGGGGAGGCAGGTTTGGTGCTCAGCGTGCGTGACCCTCTCCTCTGCAGGGACATGGGTGACTTTCGGAGGGCAAATCACAGACGAGGTAAGGCTCGTAAGGCTCGTGCCCCTCACACCCCCCTCCCTGAGCAAAGCGCAGAGCGAACGGGGCCGGCGCGGCCACGGGGCTGTCTCGGTGCATGTGGCGCTCCGGCTCTCGGCCTCCCCCGCCGCCGACCCTCCCCGCTGTCCCCTCGCAGATGGCGGAGCAGCTGATGACTCTGGCCTACGACAACGGCATTAATCTCTTTGACACGGCAGAAGTCTACGCCGCCGGCAAGTACGTACCCGCTTCGGCAGCGCCACGAGGGGCCTCAGCCTGCGCCCCAGGCTCCAGCATCTCTGGCGGCACCGGGAGCCCCTTTGGTTTACCGGCTGCAAAGCCAGGATGGGGCTGCGAGCGCTTGCTCGTGGGGAGTGACAGTGACAGCTCGTGGGGTTCTGCACCGGCCGTGTCACACGGGCACAGCCGGGCAGCCGCACCGTGAGCTGCAGCGGCACCCAGGGCACGATGACCAGGGGCAGCGTGGCCACCACTGTCCCCGTGGCCATCGGGGGTCCCTCGCCACTGGCCGGGGCTCCCCAAGGAGCCTGACACTCCCTTCCCTCGCAGGGCCGAGGTGGTGCTGGGGAACATCATCAAGAAGAAAGGGTGGAGGTAAGCGAGGCTTCATCCCGGTGCCGAGGGGCTGGGGAGAGCGGGCGGCCCCGGGAGGGCAGGCGAGCGGGCAGAGGGAGCAGGTGCCTGGGGCTTCGCAGGTGCCGCTGGTGACTCTCTCTCTCTCTCCCTGCAGACGGTCCAGCCTGGTCATCACCACTAAAATCTTCTGGGGAGGAAAGTAGGTAGCGTGTCCGCACCGTGGCGGAGGGGCCGGCGCGTGCCAGGCTCTCACCCACCTCTCCTTTTCCAGGGCCGAGACGGAGAGGGGCCTGTCCCGAAAGCACATCATAGAAGGTAGGGACGCTCGCCGGGAGCTGCCGGCACAGGCCGTGTGGCACTCAGCCTGGCACCGCCTGACGCTCCCGTCCCTGCCGCAGGGCTGAAGGCGTCGCTGGAGCGGCTGCAGCTGGAGTACGTGGACGTGGTGTTCGCCAACCGGCCCGACCCCAACACGCCGATGGAAGGTGGGTTCCGCGCCGCGGCCACGCTCCTCCCTGCCGCCATTCATCACCATCGCAGTTGGTTTGCGCCAGGCTTTTATTTCGAGGGCGTTTTCCCTTCCCAAGCAGAAACCGCTGCTCTGCCGCCCCGGCCAGCCCACGCCGCGGTTCAGCTCTGCCGCCCCGGCACCGGCCCCATCTCGGGTCATGGCGTAGGTGGCTGGTGACACGGCGGCGGGTGCTGCCCCATCCCAGCAAGCCGCTCGCTCTGCTCCGCTGGCAGCGGCCGACTCTGCTCTCTGTAAATCTCTCTTTTATCACCAGGGCACCCATTTAGCTCTTCCAAGTCCAGGACTTTCATCGTAGAAGGTACACCCTGCCCGCCGGCCGCCGCGCCGCCCCAGGGCAGATCCCCCTCCTCCATGCTCATCCCCTGCCCCGAGCAAACCCCGCACAGGCAGCGGCAACAGAACCTCCCCACCCCTCCAGACCAAGAAAAGGGGCAAAAGCTGAGCGCTGGCAGCTCCCCGGCCGCCCCGTGCCACGCTGGGCACCGCGGCAGAGCGCCTCCTCACCGGGGAGCTGCCCTGGCCAGGCCAGCCTCGCGCCCCTCGCTCCCCTGCTGCCCACCTTTGGCTGCCAGCGCGCGCCTTGGCTTGGCCCCAGCCCGCATGGCTCAGGGCCGGCTCCTCCCGAGCCCCCCGCGCCGAGCCCGGGGCTCCCTCCCGCTCCTGGGTCTCAGCACGCACGAGGCTTCAGGTCCCTCTCTGTGCTGCGGCACCAGGCGTAGTGCCAGTACCCAGGGGCGTGGGGCAGGCGCCGGGAGCCTCGCGCTGCTCCCTGTGCCAGGAGGGCCCCGGCCTTGCCGACGGCACGTGAGGGTCGGTTCTGATCCCTGGCGCATCCCGAATGGCTGCTCCCTCGGTCCTCATCCTGCTCCTCCAAAAGCATCTTCCGGACGCAACCCAGCTCCCGCCTCGGTGCTGGGGAGCGGGATGCTTGCCCCCTCCTGCCGGCGCGGCACCCGCTAACCCCGCCGGCCCCTCTCCCCTTCCCTCCCGGCAGAGACGGTGCGAGCCATGACTCACGTCATCAACCAGGGGATGGCCATGTACTGGGGGACCTCGCGCTGGAGCTCCATGGAGATCATGGTAGGGGTCCAGGGGGACGGGGGCGCCCGCGGCAGAGCAGCCCCAGTGACGCTGATTTAATTCGACAGCAGTTGGCGGGCGCCAGGCGTTGGCAGATGTGCTCCAGCCTTAATTAGTCTTTGGGGCTGCTGCTCAGAGCTTCAGGCGGGGGAGCCGGGGGGGCCGCGGGGGCTCTGCGGGATGCTGAGGGTCCCGGCTCTTCGCAGGAAGCCTACTCGGTGGCCCGGCAGTTCAACCTGATCCCGCCGATCTGCGAGCAGGCCGAGTACCACATGTTCCAGCGGGAGAAGGTGGAGGTGCAGCTCCCCGAGCTCTTCCACAAGATAGGTAAGGGGGCGGGGGTCCCATCCCAGCCCCCGGCAGCCCCCACACCGCAGCCCCCACAGGAGCTGGGGAGGAAGGGGGGTGGCAGCGTCAGCCCCAGCTTCGCTTTGCCCGCAGGCGTCGGAGCCATGACCTGGTCCCCGCTGGCCTGCGGCATCGTCTCAGGGAAGTACGACGGGGGAATCCCCCCCTACTCCCGCGCTTCGCTGAAGGTGAGTCAGGCCGGGGGGGCACGCAGGGATGGACGGAGCTGGGGGAGCAGCGGCGGCACAGAGACCCCTGGGAGCAGGAGGTCTAGGAGCCACAACGGAGGGAGTCTGGGGGGGTTCTTGTACTCCTCCATCCCCCCCTTTCCCCACTCTGAGCCCCCTCCTGTCTCCCAGGGTTACCAGTGGCTGAAGGACAAGATCCTGAGTGAGGAGGGTCGGCGGCAGCAGGCGAAGCTGAAGGAGCTGCAAGCGATCGCCGAGCGCCTGGGCTGCACCCTGCCCCAGCTCGCCATCGGTAAGGGGGGACACTGGGGGGACCCGGGGACACCGGAGGGGCCAGGGGACACCAGGGGGGGCCGGGCCGCGCTCAGGCTCTGCTCTCCCTCCTGCCCCAGCCTGGTGCCTGCGCAACGAGGGCGTCAGCTCCGTCTTGCTGGGTGCCTCCAACGCCAACCAGCTGATGGAGAATATTGGAGCAATACAGGTCAGTGCTCACCCCTCGGCAGCACCGGGGGAGCAGATGCCGCTCCCAGGGCTCTACCAGGGCAGCGAGTGCCTGTGCTGCTGCTGCTGCAGGGCTGCACCCGGCTGCTCTGCAGCGCTCGCTGCTGCACGGGGAGGAAAAGGAGGTTGTGAACCTCACTCGAGACAAAGGATCAAGCTTTGCTTGATCTGAAGACGAGCAGCAGAGCAGAAGCTTTGCTGAGCTGAGAAGGCAGGGGATGAGCCAGACCCTCCCTTCCCGTAACTGGGTCGCTCAGCCAGCAAGCTGGGGCTTGAGCATCGAGGTGGCAGGGTGGAGGCGGTGAGCGCGGCACAGCCGCCGGCACCCTCCCACCTCCCAGCACCATCCCCTGTCCCCTTCAGGTCCTTCCAAAGCTGTCGTCTTCCATCGTCCACGAGATCGATAGCATCCTGGGCAACAAACCCTACAGCAAGAAGGACTACAGATCCTAAAGCGCACGCCCACGCGCGCAGCCCTCGCCGCCCGTTCGCTTGCTTACGCTTTGTTGGAGCAAAGTGGAGAGTGTGGTTTGCACCGCGAGCGCCGAGAGCCAGCGCTCCCCCCCGCGCCGCCCCGGACCATCGAACCGCCGCCGCCCGACGCGGCTCTGGAGCGCAGGGATGGCCGTGGCGGGGAGAGCACGGTGGGGCGAGCCCCGAGCCGCCCTGCCCTCGGCGGGTGCCGCGGGTGCAGCATGGGGACCCCTTGCATGCGTCGCTGCCGCCCCCCGTGTTGCCGGAGGCGGTGGGTGCGGGGGTGCGAGCGGGTGCTGTACGCCCACAAGGCTGACAACACGAAGCTGTTCCCCAGCCTGCGCCCCGGCCCCTCGCCTCGGCCCTGACCCGGGCACCGGGGGGGCTGCCGGAGGGGTGGGGACAGGGAGGGGGCTCCTGTGTCCCCTGCGCAGATACAGAAAAATACACACGCGGGGACAGTGCGGGTACACAGAGCCGTGTGGGCACAGCTGCCCCTCCATCCCTACACAGTCTGGGGCTGCACACCCTGTAGACACCCTGACAGACTGAGAATCAGAGAATCGCGGTTGGAAAAGACCCTTCATATCACCCAGCCCAACCATCGATCCAGTCCTGCTGAGTCCAGCCCCAGACCATGTCCCACCAACAACATCTGCACATCCTTTAAACCCCTCTGGGGCTGGAGATTCAGCCGCTGCCCCCAGCAGCCCCTGCCAGTGCCTGAGAAGCCTTCCTTGCAGTGAAGAAGTTCCTAAGATCCAACCTAAATCTCCCACAGTGCATCTTGAGGCCAGTCCCGTCACTGGCTACCAGGGAGGAGACTCCTTTCAGGTAGTTGTAGATCGATGAGGTCTCTTCTCAGCCTTCTCCAGACTGAACAGCCCCCAGGTCTTGAGCTGCTCCTCGTGCTCTAAACCCTTCCTGAGCTGCACTCCAGCATCTCGATGCCCTTGTAGTGAGGGACCCAAAATTGAACCCAGGGTTTGAGGTGTGGCCTCCCCAGCGCTGAGTAGAGGGGAAGGATCCCTTCCCTGCTCCTGCTGGCCACACTGTTCCTGGTGCAGGCCATGAAGCCGCTGGCCACCTGGGCCACTGCTGGCTCACGTTCAGCTGCCGTCAACAAACACCCCCAGGTCCCTCTCCCCCAAGCAGCTTTCCGGACACTCTTCCCGGTCCTGGAGCACGGTGAGGGGTGATTGTGATCCGAGTGCAGGACCTGGCACTTGGCCTCGTCCATGGACCCCACCTGGGCAGGTCCCTCGGGCAGATCAACACCTGCGAACCGACCGAGGGAGCATCATCCCCTTATCCATCGATAAAGCCGTTGAACAGAGCCGGCCGCTGCGCTGAGCCCTGCAGACCCCGCGGGTGACCAGCTGCACCAAGCTCCGTTCACACCCTTTGTGCTCGGCCCCCCAGCCAGCGTTTCACCATGTGTGCCAGACGGCCGGGGCCGTGACCCCAGCCAGGACCCCCCAGTCCCCCCGACCCCGCTCCTTCACCCACCGGCTGCCGCTCGCCCCACCAGGCTCCTGCCGCCTCCTTCCCAAAGGATTTATTAAAACACAGAGAACAGAAACCGGGACACACGGAGTACAAAGTGAATGCGGGGCCTGGCTCACAGCTGCCATCGGCCTCCGGCGAGAGGCCACCACCGCGGTGCAGCCGGTGTCACCGCGCTTGCAGGGGTCCCAGCCCTGGCTCTGGCCGTCCCCTCCCTCCGGCCCACGCGCCCCGTGCCCGGCACACCGAGAGCCGGCAGTGCCGGGGCTCCCACCACGGTGCCGATGTCCCTGCTGGGAAGGGGCAGGCGGGCTCCGGCAGCGGGGCTGGCAGCACATGCACTTGCTCAAACACCACGAGGACGTAGAAATGGACCTTGCAGGGAGGCTCAGGAGCCAGCTCGGCCCCTCGGGCACCCCGGAACAGGCAGCCGGGAAACAGGGAGCCCCCGGCCACCCCTCGCACCCCACACGCGGCGACAAAACCAAGACACAAACACCGTGACTCCCTCCCCTCTTGGCTCGGCCCCCTCACCCAGACAAACTCTTCAAGTCTTCAATAAGAAAGTGCAAAAAATGTACATGGAAATGAAGCCCCCAGCGGCTCCGGGGGTCGCGGCAGGCGAAGCACACTTGAAGCGGGAGAGCCCAGCAGCGCCGGCGGCAGCTCGTCTTCCACACAGGCACCGCTGCCGCGCTTGCCCGGCCTTCCTCCAGCGATGGGGCGGCTCTCGGCTGGGGGGCTGCTGCGACGAGAGGGGAGAGCTGCCCACCAGCCGGGCTCTGGCTCTCCCCACACCAAACAAGGGGATCCAGCCCCAGCGCCTGACTCTGCTGCTGGTATCAGACATTCGAGGAGCAGCCAGAGCTGAGCCCTCGTACAGCCCCCAGCCCCTCGGCACAAGGCCCTGGGGAACAAAACGTGTCAAGTGGCGAGCTAGAGCCTTACCTCAGCTGGAAACAGGAGCTGCAGTGGAAAATCGTGGGAACAGCTAAATATCTGTGATGGGAGAGAGGGAACACGGTGCTTGTGCGCTGTCCTCGATGCTCCTGCCCCACTCCAACCCACCCCCTGCATCTCCCTGCCTGGAAACCCCAACCTACCAGTCACATACGGCCCCAGAGGCATCTGACTGTAGTTGACAATCCCGCCTGGCCCAGGACCTCGGAAATTTGGCCCAAAGTTGTTGTAGATCTGGGAGGAGCCAAAGGAGCCCTGGGGAGTTAAGGAGGGTTAGGGTGCGGGTGAGGGCTCAGGTTAGGGTTAAGAGGCGCTAAGCTGCACCCCCAGCCCCACCGCCGGTGAGGGGCTCCGTCCCCGTCCCCCTGACCTGCTGGATGGCAGGGTCCCCCCCGCGGGTGGCCAGGCGGCTGAGGATGCTGCGCTCGGACATCTGGAGCCGGGCAGCCACGGGCGGGATGCGGGACAGCATGGAGGGCAGGCGAGTCACGTCAGCCTTCATGTCGCTCAGCAGCTCCTCGAGCTGGTTCAGCACTGTGAGCGGAGCGAGGCAGAGCTCAGTGGGGGGATGCCCACCGGACCCCCAGCATCCCAGCCCCAGGAGGCGATGGCAGAACGCAGCGGACTCCACCATTCCAGCCCCTGGGGGAGGCTCCCCCGGCCTCTACCAGCACCCACCCTTGTGCAGGACGGCATTGGCGGGCTTGTTCCCAGCCAGGGACTCTTTGGAGAGATGCTGGTGGCTCTCGGCAAGGCACTCCACTTCAGCCAGACGAGCGTTCAGTGCCATAGCTGGGTGATTGGGGTCTTGGGTCATGTTGAGGTACGCAGCCCTCCGCAGCTGCTCCTCGATCACCAGGGCCTGCTCCAGCAACTGGGAGGTGAGGGAGGGGAAAATTCGGGACCAGAGCTCACTCTCACCAGCATAAACCAGCATGATACAGTTGGTGCCAGTAGAGCCTCTGCGCTCCGTGCACCCCACTGGCCCCACTCCCAAAAGCCCCTGGGGAAGCCGGCTGAGCCCTTGTGGTTTCATATCCCGTTCAGACACCAAGGATCCCAGAAAGGGGCAGGGGCAGCATTTCTACAGCATCACGCTTGGTGTGGGCAGAGCCCCCAGCCCCCTCGCACTTGCACTGCGGAGCTGCAAGCTGCCCAGGACCAAGACCCAGCTGCCATGTGCCCGCTCTCCTCCAGCAACCACAAGCCCCTCGCAAAGAACATGCTGCTCCCTGTGTCACTCCCAGAAGGCGCTGGCAGGCTCCAGTCCAGCTTTGGGGCACCAGCCTGGTTTCCCCCAGCCAGTGAGCACTCGCCAGCCCTGGACCCACAACTCGCCTTGAACCGCCGGGCGAGGAACTTGTTCTTCATCTCCAGGTAGTTCCCCTTGTGTATCTCCGACTTGAACGGCTCGTTCAGGATGACGTAGCGCGGGTCGTTCTGGATGTCCTGCCAGCGGGCGTAGCCGTGGCTGGCGCGGAGGGAGCGTCAAGGGAAGAACCGGCCAGCCAACAGCTCGCCCGCCACCACGCAGCAACACGGCATCGCCAAACCCCTCCCGGCTCAGCCCCTGCCCCCTCGCCTCCCCGGCACTCAGCAGCAGGAGGCACAGTCCCACCAAGCCAAAGGGTACGTGACAATTCCTGCCAACAGCCAGTAGTCGTGTCGGCGGTGCCAGATGTCGTAGATCTTGCCGGAGGAGACCGCAGCCCTCTCCTCGTTCTGCCACAGCGTGTGCAGCTCTGCGGAAGCAGAAGCGAGAGAGCTGGGTCAGGCAGCACGGCTGCCGGGGACAGCGCGGAGCGCAGCAGGCAGGGCGAGCAGTGACATTTCCCGGGTGACCACGGGCACAGGGTAAACAGAGACATCTTGCTGCTTTCTAAAGGGTTCCCCTTTCTTACACAGGCTCAGAGACACTGTACAGCAGCTCTGCAGCAGCAGCCAGTGCCTCGTCTCTTGCTCTTACCTGTGAAGCCGCCATCAGCAATGTTGAACATAAATCGGAAGTTCACATTTCTGTCATCCTTCTTTCCATCCTCCTCATCCTCCCTGTCACCGTTTTGCTGAACCTCATTCTGCTCCTTCTCCTCCGCCTTGGTGTCCTCTGCTCAGCAAACATAAGACACAAATCACACTGGCTGTGAACAGAGGCCTGTCAGATCACACTCTGCCAAAAGACCGAGCAGTGTCACCCTGCCCCATCAGCTCGAGAAATTCATCGCTAACGGCCCTTCTGGAACAGCATCAGCCTGCTCTCTGCTCCAGAGCAGGTCCCACTGCTTGCACAGCAAGTGCCCTCCCAGCAGGGCGCTGCTCCCACTCGTGGCTCCAATCATCACCAGAAGGCGAGTGCCAACGGCTGCAGGTCCTGCCAGCTGTCCTCACCGTCACCTCCCCTCTGCACCGGGCACCTCCCTTGCTTTGGAAACTCCACACCTCCTCCTTGCATCTCACCTGGTTTGACTTCTCTGTCCTCCCCTTTCCTCAGGCTGCTGCTCAGCTCCGGCTTCTCCAAAGGCTTCTCCTTCTCTTGAATCCCCTCATCTGCTGAACAGAACAGGACATGAGAAAAGCTTCATGTGCGTAACAATTCAGGAAATAATCGATGTTGCTACCAAGCGCCACAGCCCCGCAGCGTCCCAGCCGTGGCTCAGAGGACGTCTGTTCACCCAAGACACAGAGACCCACCTTTCACCAGGGGTTCGGGAGAGGGCTCAGCCTTTTCACCCTCCTCTTGCTTCTCTTCCCTTGGTTTCTCCTTGCTGTCACAGCTTTCTGGGTGCTCTTCGCTTTCCACCTTCTCAGCACTCGCAGGCACCTTAATATAAAGTTCCCGCACCAGATCAGCCCAGCCCTTCCCTCAGGGAGCGTTCCAAGGTTCCGGGCAGGCCACGAGGAGGTTTCCCAGAGGAGATGCTGAAGACAACCACCCTACCTGGCTGTCAGACACCTTCCTGGGCTTCTGGTCCGCTTGGTCCTTTTCCTCCTGGAACCCGAGTTGTGTTTCTGCTTTGTCTGCAGCAACAGCAAAGCAAGAAGGTCTTGAGAGGGGCTGCACGCACTGCAGAGCAGGCAGACACCTGCGAGATGTTCTGGTGCCCCGGCCCACCTCCCTGCCCAAGCCAGGACCCCTGGAAGCCTGGAGTCACACCCACCGGCGAGGGCCCCCGGCCCCACGTGCGTGTGCGCTGGGCTGGCCGGCACGGGGGTGTTGGGGTCTGAAGACACAATCTCGCTGGCCTTCCTGCTCTCCGGGCCCCCAAGAAGCAGATCTGGGGTGCTGTACTTCCCGTTCACGTGCTCAAACTCCTGAACCTGGGGCAGATACAAACAGCAAGTCAAAGGCAGCAGAGGCCTTTCCAACCAGGGCAGCAGAGTCCAGGCTGTGTCACCCATGACACAGGACCCCCCACACCCACCCTGCCAGAGACGTTCGACCCAACAGCCTCCAGTGGGATTCCCCTTTTCTCCAGGGATCCCCCTTTTAACATTTCTATTAAATACCTGCTCGCCCAGGTTTACAACACAAATGGATGCGCACTGAGCCTGTGAGATTCAGCAGGGGATCCCTGGCGAGGGGCATTCAGCAAGCGATGAAACCCACGGCTCTCCAGAACGTGCCTGAAAGGGCGCGTGTAAAATTCCACTCACCCACCTTCTTCCTTACGAGTGACATGACTCCTATGCGAGTCAGCACGTGCTGGCGCGACAGCCCTTCCCGGGGAACGCCGTCCGCAAAGGTTTCGGCACCGTCTGCCCCAGGCTCACACAAGTGCCTCATGAAGAGAGAGACGTAGGCCCTGTGGAAGGGAAGGCAAACCTCAGGCCAGCTCGGCCCACGGACTCCATGCTGAGTCAGGATCACTCCCTCTGCATTCACCTGCAGGTGAGGGAGATCCTCGAGCCTCGNAAACCTCAGGCCAGCTCGGCCCACTCCCTCTGCATTCACCTGTGGGCGAGGGAGATCCTCGAGCCTCACTCCCAGGCTAAGGTTTAGGGATCATAAAGGGAATGTCAGCAGCCCTCTAGAATAAAAAGGGTGCTGCCTCCCCGAAAGAAGCCACAGAGGGTGTGCAGGCACTGCTGCCTCTGTCTCAGCGCCGCCTTCCTGGGCGTGTGGCAGAGGCAGTGACACAACAAGGCAACACGGTGATTCATCCCAAACACCCAAGCTAAGTGCTCACTGCAATCACCCAGAGCCCTGGACAGACCTCACCTTGCCTGCCCGGCCCCCCCGTACCTGAATTCCTTCTCGCTCTTCCCGCGCAGATCCCGGACCAGCCAGTGCGAGTTGAAGGCGTCCTGGGGCGGCATTCCCCAGCGCATGATGGCGTTCAGGAAAGCCTTGCGCTGGCGGGCGTTGAAGCCAAGAACCTAGACAGAGTAGAGGTGCTGCTGGGATCACAAGGTGGCACCTTGGAGCCCGGCAGCTGTTGCAGATGTGCCGGACCAGGACCAAGGCACTGGCAGCGCGGCACGGAGTAGCCCAGCCTGCGAGCCTGGGGCAGCCCTGGCACAACTGACAGAAGGAGCTGACACTCACCTCGATGTTCCCCCCGACTCTTGCCAGCAAAGGAGGGAGAGGCTTGTCCCTGTCACTCTTCAGCTGCCTCCGGGATTGTCTTCGGCCACCTGGAATCAAGCAGCCTCACTCAGGCCCAGGCAGTGAGGAAGGACAAGCTGCAGCTCTCACAGCTGACTCTGTGCCCCAGGCTCCCTGCGCTCCATCCCAGCGGGAACAGACCCCAGGCAGAGCAGCAGTCTGGGCTGTAGAGGCCCTTCCACCCCTCCCAGCAGCTGCCCCAAGCAGGGTCACTCTCCAGGCAAGGGGGCACAACACCTGCTCCTGCGGTCCCCATCCTTCCACCACGAGGAGCGGAGCAGTGTCCTGCAGCGGCCACTGAAGGGGACAGCGCGGTGCCTTCCCTGCCCTGGGAATCTCCTCACCTGACAGGCAAGGGGGGTGCCTCCCCTGGAACGGAGGCCCAGAGCACGCCAGTCCCTCCAACCCAGATGTTTCTGCTGCACCCGAGTGCCAGGGCCTTCCCGCAGAGCAAGATCCCATGGAGGATCAAACGCAGTAACTCACTCTGACCTTCTGGCCTCTCTTCAAAGTCTTCATCCTCATCCTCAGAGCCGATGGAGTACTCCGACTGGTTGTCAGAGAGCTCGTCCTGCCACTCTGCCGAACGCAAGGGAGGCCGGGTTAGCAGAGCATCCAAGCAGCCGGACCCAGCCCGCAGGCGAGAGCCGGCCCGCAGCCGCGACTGCCCCCCTGCCAGGCAGCCAGAGGACACAAGCAGGAGGAAATCGCATTCTCTGCTTTCCCAGAAGCAGTATTCTCCTCTACAGAAAGAAAATAAACCGAAATATTTTGCCCACAGGCGTTTTTCCTAAATTCCTGCATCAAAACCAGTTTGCAGACCCAAAAAAGTGAAACGAAAAAGCCTTTGAAGTATTACTGTCCTGGAAAGTTTAGAAGCCTGGGAAGTACAGAGCCACGCGCGCTACCAAACCACAGACCAACAATTCAGCCAACGTGTCCAGCAGGGAACCTGCTTGGGCAGCTCTGCAGGGCCAGCTGCTCGCCCCGAGCCCCACCAGGAGCCGCGTGACTGCAGCTCTACCTTGATCCTCCTGCGAGGCGTCGTTGTAGTTGACCTGCTTGCGGATCCTCTTCCCTTTCCCCAGGTTCCTGGCCAGGTCCTCCTGCTGCTGCTCATAGTGGTGCCGCAGCAGCTTCTCCCAGTAGTCGGGGTCCACGTTCTCCTCTTGCTTGATGATCTCGCGTTCCACCTCCTCCTGCCAAACCAGAGACAGGAGGTTTGAGATGAGGCAGCCGCAGACCTGCCCGCACTGCCCCGCCTGCCTGTCCTCTCAGTGCTCGAGGGAAAGAGAGAGGGAGAATGCGGAGCCCCTGGCTGGAACTTGGCTCCTGGGTCCTTGCCCAGCACACTGACCTCAGCGTAAGGCTGCCAAAGGGCCGAGACAACCTCCCACCCATCTCACATCGAAGGAAACTGCAGATCTGCAGGGGCTGCCCACAACAGCAGCCAGCACCTGGCTTCATCCCCAGGTGAAAGAGAAGCAGCACCAGGCCCATTCCCAGTCTGCACGAGGACAGAAGGTGCCTGTGGTGCTTTGATTGAAGTCCTGTGACAACAGGGACAGAGCCCAGCTTGCACCGTGGCAGCAGAGGACAAAGCCCGCTGTGCCTCCTCAGCCTACGGCCAGTCCTACCAGCCCTGGGACCCCAGCCCTGAAACAATCAGGAACGGCCACAGGCAGAGTCGGGGTTCCAGCTCTGCACCGAGACACTCGCAGGAACAGGGAAGGAGGCAGGAGAAACACAGAGGGACGTACAGAGAGATGTGATTGTAAGACATGATACTAATCACATTACCACACCGTCCTCTTCTCTCACAACATACTGGGCCACTTTAAAGGAGCTGAGATACTCGTTCATGTTCTGCAGCTCCGTGTCATCAGTCGCATCCTGGTTTCGGTCCAGAAGCTTAGAGATGGCAGCATCGTCGTAGTGGATCACACTGCTGTCATCCACATCCTTATTGTCACCTGGAGAGCACAAGGCAAAGGGAATGGAAGCACAAATCACCACGCAGAGCGCCAGGCAAGCTCAGGCTGTGTGCAGGGCCAGGGAGGGGGCCAGGTCACCCCAAAAAGGGGGGTTACACACCTGGTGGGGTGCCACCATGCTTCTTTTTCATGCCAGGAGTCACCGCACCCCCTTTGGTGGCCAGCGTGTCAGAGAAAGGGGTGACGGCATCCGGCACGCCGATCCGCTGTCCCTGAGACACCATCCCTGCGGGCACAGCGCAAGGAGAAAGAGCCCTGGCAGCTCAGACAGAGCCTCACGCAGAGCATCCCACGCACCCTCCCCACCTCACCTTCCACATCATCCTTGAAGAGCTCTTCTGTCCCAAACTTGAGGATGTCATCCAGCTCTTGCTTGGTCATGGAGCCCGACTTGGAGCCGAGCCCCGGGCGAACCACCAGGTGTGTGAGCATCATCTTCCTCTTGGCCACCTGGGTGATGCGCTCCTCAACAGAGGCTCTGGTCACGAAGCGGTAGATCATCACCTTCTTGTTCTGCCCGATCCGGTGAGCTCTGCTAAAAGCCTGCAGGCAGAGCACGATGTCATCAAGGGTGGCTCTGTACCACACGGCCTGAGTTTTCACCCCTCCGTGCTGCCCAAAGGCACCGCGAGGACAAGGCTGAAATCAGCACGGGGTGGAGGAGCGAGAGGGGCTCCTCAGAGCCCACCCGAACACGCTGCCCCCTCCACTGATCGCAGCCAGGCCAGCTCCCCCATGCAGACCCCAACTGGAGGGTCTGAAGGCGACATTCCCTGCAGATTCCCCAGGCCCACACTGCTCCTTCACCCCCTGCCCCAGTCCATCGTCTTGTCTAGGACCCCAGGAAGGGAAACGCTGGCACAAACATTTATCTTCATTTTCCATCACTTCCAGAGGCACCAGCTGCTCGCCCCTCCAGCTGTCACTTCCCAGTGACGGTCTGTCCTCAGCTAGGGTCTGCCCTAGGGTCTCAGAAACACAAGTGGAAGCTTCCCAGAAGAGGAGGGGACACAGGCAGAAGAAAGCAAGAAGCCCACAGAAGGAGCTGATTTTATGTGCCACAGACGGGCCAGGGCAAGGCTGGTGGGTGCAGGAAGGGAGCTCCTGAGTGGAAACGTGCCCCTTAAATCCTGCAGATTCTCTCAAGAGAGGAGAGCAGCTTCCCTGTGCAGGTACTGAAAGAGGGCAGAGCCAGAGAGGTACTTACTATACAGGAAGGAAAAGGAAAAAAGTCAGAAACCTGGATATCATTGTGGGGATTCCAGTCAGAATCATAAATAATGACTGTGTCAGCTGTAGCAAGGTTTATGCCCAGACCGCCAGCACGGGTAGAGAGGAGAAAGCAGAACTGCTGAGCACCAGGAGCTGAGAAAGACAAACCCACAGGCGGCAAACAGTGAGACAGAAAGGAACGCGGCCCACGGGGAAAGATGCGGGGCTGTGCTACAGGTATAACCAGCAGGAATCTACGGTCTAAGCCAGCAAGCAAGGGGCAGGGAAAGCAAGGAGTCAAAATATCCTTCACTGGGAATCGGTTACTGGAGAAAAACCAGCTTCAGAGGCCAAGGGGAAGCTCTGCCATCTACAGAGTCCTTGAAGGAAAACACCGGAGTCCCTCCATCTAAGCAGCCTGCTGTCAGCACGCTCAGGGTTCATTTGGGGACACAACTCAAGCGTTTAAGGACGTGGTACGAGCAGCTCATGCAGCGCCTCAAGAAACCAGATCACAACCAATGCAGAGGCAACCCCGTCACCAGCCCTGCAGGCGAGTCGGGGCTCTCGGGCACAGCCGAGCCCACGGAGGGCTGCGAACCCGCCCCACGCCCTCTCCTCGGCAAGGCAGCAGGACACGCACCGTTGAACCTGTCGATGGCCTCCTGGCGCAGCCCGCCGGTGATGCCCCCGTCGATCCGCTCGTACTTGTAGCCTTCGTATTCCAGGAAATCCTCCAGCAAGTCCAGCATCTTCGTCATCTGCAGAGCACAGCAACGCTGGCACGAGCAGCTCTGCACAGCCCAGCTCCCCGTGTCCCCCGGGCCCTGCCCAGCCCAGAGGCCAAGGTGGTGGCAGCACCACCAGCCGCAGAGTACGGCGAAAGGCAACTGCCAGAGGAGCAGCATTCACATCTTATCTCCTAGAGGCAGCTTGGCCAGCACAAGGAAATCATGTCTGAACAGCACTGTTACAATTGCCTCCTCTTTATCCACAGATAAAAAGATGTTTTAGACACTAGAGTCCCTTGGCAGAGAGCTGGGACGCAGTCCACCCACTGCGACTGCCACAGATGTCACACCACCTTGGGGTGAGCTGTCAGCTGTTCTCCCACCTTTCCTTACCTGTTCCTAGCACAACATTCTCATATAGAACAAAAAAAAAAGTGTATTATTAATCCTTCCCTACACTCACCTGGGAGAAGATGAGAACCCTGTGACCACCATCCCGTAACTTCTTCAGCATCTTTTGGAGCAGCATCAGTTTCCCAGAAGATTTGACCAAAGAATTCCCATCGTAGGATCCGTTGGGTAGAACCGGGGCCTCCTGTGAAGGCAGCCTGGTTAGTCCCTTAGAGAGCAAGGCTGGACAGCCTCACACTCAATCTCACAGGCATTTCAAAGACAAAACCCTGGCGTGAAAGCCCACAGGTGAAACCCCACAGGTGAAACCCCACACCTTTAACCACAGCCAGATGATGGAGACAGCCCCACTGACAGCTTACACATGATACTGAGCAATGTCCCCACGGGGCAGACACAGGTGACGTACCACTGCCGCCACGGGGAACAGGTACGGGTGGTTGCAGCACTTCTTCAGGTCCATCATGATGTTGAGCAGAGACACTTGGTTCCCACCACCTTTCGAATTCAGGGCTTCAAAATTCCTCGTCAGTATGAATTTGTAGTACTTCCTGCAAGAAGAGGGACATAGGCACTCTGGTTAATCTGGGTAGAGGAGGGACTGGCATAAGGAGAATGGCACCAGAGTCGTTTTGATGGGTTTAAAAGCATCAGTCCCACGCCCTCAGCCTGGGGCTAGGTTTATTGGGCTGCTCAGAGGATGTCACAGCCCCTCTAAGTGAGATGGACTCAGAAGCACAGTGGAGTGGCCAGGAGCTCTCCCTGCCGCTGGGTGCAAACCGAGCCCTGTCCCACCGTGCTGGGAAGCAGCAAGGAGCCCTTCCCTGCTCACCTCCAGCCTCTGCAGAAACTGCTGTTGGAGCCAAGCAAGTTAGGCCAGAACAAAGGGAGCAGAGCGAGCACAGCCTGCGGCAGCAGCGATGCTCCAGGCTGACACCAGGCAAGCCAGCACCACAGGCTGGTGCCCCAGGGCTGAGAACAAGGGAAGGAGAAGGGGCTCCAGCTTCAGTGCTTTCTCTGCACTTTCCAGAACGAGCAGTACCACGCTGAGAGGCTGCCAGCATCAAACGCTCCCTGCTGAGCAGCCAGGACTGCACGGAGCCCAATTTAACGAGGCTGAAGGTGCCTCCCAGTGAGACAAAAAGCGCTCCAGCTCTTCCTGCAGCAGGCCTGAGGCCAGCGGGGCCTCTCTGACCCCTCGAACCCCACCAACACCCACCATGCTCAGAGGAGGTGAGGTGCGGGAAGCCAGCCACCCTGGGGAGTGGTGCTGGGATTACTCACTTCTGCATCTGGCTCAGCTCCACTCTCACGATCAACTCTGTCTTGGCTGGCATGTTCTTGAACACGTCCGCCTTGAGCCGCCGCAGCATGTGGGGACCCAGCAAATCGTGGAGCTTTTTGATCTGGTCCTCCTTGGAGATGTCTGCAAACTCCTCCAGGAACCCCTCCAGGTTACTGTGAAAGCAGCCAGAACCCCACAGTGCTGAGCGATAACAGGACACGCAAAAGCAAACACATCTTTTTCCTCAAGACATAAAACCAAGGGTAGAGCTCTCATGGCACAAATGAGATCACTCCTGTGTCTGCATCCAGGCAGAGTAAAATCCAGACCAAGCAGCCACACGGATGCCTGAGGGGAAATTCAGGCTAAATGCACTAACAGGAGGTCAGAACAAGCTCCCCAGACACCTCTGTCTCCTCAGAGAGGGAAGAGAAGGCAGGTGCCAGATCCTCAAAGTCCTCCTGACCACCAACAAGGCAACAGCTGCCCCCAGGACCCAAAACGCAGTAGCCCACAGGAATAAATGTGGTTTCACGCAAAGTGCCTCTAGCTACTATGATAAAACCACCAGGGCTCTGTCACCTGCCTGTCAGCGCAGAGCAGTGACACCAGCACAGTCACAACTGGATCCAGGTAGCCCCACACCAACAGGAACCTGGAAAACCTCTGCTGAGCCGCCCTGCTGACCGGTAAGGGAGCAGGGAACTAATGCAACTTACTTAAACCTCTCCGGAGTCAGAAAATTGAGCAGGTGGAAGAGCTCTTCCAAGTTGTTCTGGAGAGGAGTACCAGTAAGCAGCAGCTTGTAATCGATCTTGTAGCTATTTAATACTCTGAAGAACTGGGAAAAGAAATGAGATCAGGTGAAAAGCGCTCAGAGAAGCCAATCGCCCCCGTCACCTGGGGATGGTGCAGCCTCTGCACACAGAGACTCAGCGAGACCTTTCCCCACAGCAGGCACAGAGAAGAGTGCAGCTGCGTGTCCTGCTCTGAGCCATCCCCGTCGAGCACAGGCAGCAATCCTGACTGTCCTGGGTCCTATCACCTGCCTCCTCCTGCCCTCGGCCTGCATGAAGGTCCCAGGGGCCAGAGACTGCATTGAGCCTCAGGAAAAGGGGAGAGGAAGGAGAAAGATCAATTCCCTTCCACAACAGCCCAACAAAGGACCATCGGGCCGCCAGGCAGGCAGCCAGGCTGACACCAATTCCACTACTGAAGGATTTTTAATGTCAGAGGATGCTAAAGGGAGCAAATCTATCAACATACGGGTGCCAGGCAGAGCCTGTGCGAGGTGAGGACACCTTTCAGCCCCCAGGGAGGAAAGCACGGGCCATCAGGTCACCAGCACGAGGGTGTCACATCTTTGTGGCACCAGCCGCACCATAAAAATGGCCCACAGATGTCTGCCACCTACTTTGGACTGGTTGTTCTTCAGTCTGTGCGCTTCGTCCACCACCAGACAGGCCCACTCGATGGAGCCCAGCACCGCCTGGTCAATAGTGATCAGCTCATAGGAGGTGAGCAGGACGTGGAATTTGATCTGGGCTTCCTTCTGGAGGAGCAGCGGGAGAGAAAAGCCAGGATAAGAGATCAGAGATCAACCCCGATCTGCTTCTCCTGCACGTCACCCAAGGAGAAAAGGCAGGACTGTCTGCACTGCAGAAGCAGCAGGGCCGAGCACGAGTCAAGCCAGCAGAAATCTGTACCATTCTGAACATCAGAACCAAGCAGGGGACTACAGAAATAGAAGGTCTGGCAGAAGTCGTTAAAGCTCCTCACAAATTCCCTGCACTTGTAAACATGCCAGTCCCCCTCCTTGGACAACAGCCGATGTCAAATCCTGCTCTCTCCCTCCTTACTGATGGTTAAAGTACTGGGTAGGGCACAGACTTAGCTCCCACCTTCATCCGAAAGACCTTCTTCCCACTCCGGATAGCATTGTCTTCAAAAGAAAACTCATTTTCCCGGATGACAGATCGGCTTTCTTTGTCCCCCGTGTACGTCACGACATAGAAGTCGGGTGCCCACATCTCAAACTCGCGCTCCCAGTTGATGATGGTGGAGAGAGGGGCGCTGACCAGATATGGCCCTTTGGAGTGGCCCTGCTCATGGAGATAAAGCTCAAGTTGTTCACCCCACACCAAGCAGCTCTCAGCCACTGCAGGGGCTGCTGGATGCTCCACTCACCTCCTTGTACAGGGAATACAAGAACACAATCGTCTGCACAGTCTTCCCCAGCCCCATCTCATCAGCCAGGATTGTATCCGTCCCTTGGGCCCAGGAAAACCTCAGCCAGTTCAGCCCTTCCAGCTGGTAAGGATGGAGCGTGCCTCCCGTGGCATCGATGTACCACGGCTGCTTGTCAAACTTCACTGTCGGCTGGAAAGAGACAGGAGGCAAAGCAGTGAGAGCCAACTCCCCTTCTTTTCTCTAAGCACATCTCTCTCTAGCCTTATGACACACCAAAGCCTCCAAAGAGATGCAGAGCCCCCCAGGCTGCTCACAGAAAATCCATCCCAGAGCTTTGGATGAAAAATAAACAGGAAGGAACTAGAGGAAAAACGCGTAACAGGATGAGGGTTGGGCCGACATCCCCCTCTCTGGGCTCACACCCTGCGCTGCCCCCACAGCTCCTACTCACATCCACCAGAGGTGTTTCTGGAGGCTTCTCCAGCTTCTCCTCTTTCAGTTTTTTCCCTTTCTTGTTCAGCTTCTTCAGCGGGCGTGTGTCCTCCCCCAGCATCAACTCCCTGCGACAGCCAGGGCGCATCAGAAGGCAGGCGGGCAGCCCTCTCCCAGCCCCCAGGACAAGGGGCAGAAACACCTCCCAGACTCCCCTGTTGTTTCCCCGCAGGAGCTCGTCTGGCCCCGTGAGCACTGGCACTCACAGGGTTAATATTCCCCTCCCAACAGTCCAGGCAGCTCCCTCCTAAATGAGGAACGGCAATTCATCGGGACATGGTGGGTTTCCCCCAAAGAGGAGGCAGCACCCTGAAGCCGCCCTGAAGAGCAGTGAGCCTGCAAGTATTACAGCAGCATAAACTCAGGGGAAGGGGAGAATAGGCTGGAAAACAGATAGGTGGGATGTCCCAGCAGCCCTGAGCCTTCCCAAAGCGCTCGGCCACTGCTCTGTGAAGAAGGGTCCCTGCAAGTGGTGCTGGTGTTTGAAACAGGGACACCCCCAAGCCCCTGGCTGCCCCAAACACCCCTGCAGGCCGCCCCAGCCCTACCTGCCCCGTGGCTGCGGCCCCACCGCACGGCCAGCTCCTACCTGTGGTTCCAGTAGAGCTGTTTGAGGTTTTCGTAGTAGGGGATGTCTATCTCGTCGATCTCCCAGGTGCACTGGTCATACGGCAGGTCTTTCCACTTGATCAGGTAGTGGATGTCTCCCTTTTTATCGAAGCTGTAACCCAGGGCAGGAAAAGCCCATCAAATGCTGCTCAGACCCCAGGAAACCCCCAGCCCCAACCCACACACCTGGATGCCTCGTCCTCTGCTTTTATTGACCAACTATGAGAGCCAAGAGAGGTAGAAAACCAGAAGGTATCAATACTTTCCAGCAGAAATACCTCCCGATCTGCTGTGTGTGTTACATCATTAAAGGCTGCTCTTCCGCTCCACTGAACAACCTCCCTCTCCTGTTTTGCCAAGGCTGGATGGACACCAGCGCTCACCTTCCTCCTCCCACAAGCCTTCGCTGCTCTGGGAAGTTCTGCTTGCACTGACAAATGAACAAACGCCCTGCTGGGCCTGAATATGTGCCTGAGGGGAAAACCCTCGTCTTATTAGCAGATAATGTAAAGCTTGATGGAAAATTAACCAGGAAGCTTTGTTTATTTTCTGCAAAGCAGCCTTCAAGCAGAGTTGCTGCTTGAAATTCCAAGTTGCCACTTGAAATGCAGGCATTCAATAAAAAGCTTTCTCTAGCCATTCAGTGTAGAAACACCTGCAAAGCACAGCTCATACGCAGGGAACTCCTTCCACAGAGAAGAAACACAAATGTCAAGGCTTCCTGAGGGAGTCAGGCACCTGCTCCAGCTCCGATCCCTGCTGGTGATTCAGCTTTGCTGGGAGCGCAGAGGGGCCTCACGGCTTCCAAGAGGAACAAAGGACCCACATGGAAACAGGCTGCTGTTCCAGAGCAGTTTAGGTGAGCAGCCGGAGGGCACAATCGATGTAAGCAAGACCCTTCATTGAGCTGCAGCAGCGATTTACAAAACGACTAGGCTGTAACACAGACCCAGAAAAAACATCTGGGCAGAGCAAGACAACTCTTCCTCTTATGAGGCACCACTGAGGGACCTGGGGGTGTTCAGTATGGAGAAGAGGAGGCTGAGGAGAGACCTCATTGCTCTCTGCAGCAACCAGAGAGAGGAGCAACCTCCAGGGCAACACAGACCTCAAAACAAGCCAGCAGCCAAAATTCCACCAGCCTGAAATCTTGGCTTTGCAGAAGGACAGCAAGAACTTCCCAGCCCCCAGGGAGAAGAATCCAGCCAAGTACAGAAATCCCTCAGCAGGCAGTCCCAGGGCCTCGGCTAACGGCATAAACCGTCCGTGCGAGAGCTGCGCTCGAAGGGAACTAAGAGGGAGCACAGCCCCATGGCTCAACCCTTCCTCTGCGGAACTGTTGGGGGTCCCAGGAGCACAGCAGGGCTCACCCCTGCCATGTCCCTCCCTGGGGGGCAGCAGCTCAGCGTGTGCATTATAGAGGCTCAGGCACCCTGGTACTCACCTTCCCAGAGCCCATTCACACGGCTCCTCACCTGTGGTTCAGGATGCGGTGGATCATCATCCACTCGGGCTTGATGCCGTAGCGGTAGAACCGCTCCTCCATCTTGGCGTACTGCGGGTCTTTGTTCTTGCGCTTCTCCCTCTGGCTGTCCTCGTCCCCAGAGCCGTAGTCGAAGGCTGGCGGCTCATCCATGTCGTTCTTGCGTTGGTAGTTGCGGTACATCACGGTGTGGTAGAGCTCCAGCTGCGGCAGGAGGGAGCCGCTCTCAGCCCGTGGGTGGTGGGGCAGCCGGCTGGGCAGGGGCACCACGAGGGACAAGGACGCGCTGGCTCACCTGCAGCTCCTTGACCCAGGAGCAGTGCCAGTAGGAGAGGCCGGCCCACTTCACGAAGAACTCACGCTCCGGGATCCCCTCCAGCACCTTCGGCGGGGGAAGAGCCAGCTCCGCGTCTGGGGTGGGCAGCACGGGAGGGAGCGGGGTGGCCGGTGGCTCTTTCCAGGCCCAGTGCAGGATGCGTTGGACTTTGCCCTTCAAGGGAGGGCACTGGGGATACAAAAGCAAACAGGCAAGAGCACAGAGTTTATGGGGTGTCCCTGTAAGGGGCTGCAGAGACAAGGACAGGCCTGGAGGGCAGAAAGGGTCTTGCAATGCGGAGTGGACGGCAGCCGAAAGCTGCTGCCAGAGGAGAAGCCCAGGACAAGGAGCAACCACGGATTCACCCTGGGCCAGAGGGAACAGAGCATGGCAAACCGGGTGACCTGAATAGTCATAGACCCTCCCTGCATCGATCTCACCCCAGAGCGCGTGCGAGTGGCAGTGACACTCCTCCAGGGAGGGTGTTGTGGCACAGGGTAGGACACCAGCCCCGTGAGGGCTTGAGGAGGGCTGGCAGCCGGGAGAGCCCAGGCAGGCAGATGCAGGCGCAGAGGCACAGGGCAAGGAATGCTGGTAATACTCACCGTACAGCGAGGGCAGAGCCATTCACCATTCGGTATTTCTGGCAGGGGCGGGTTCAGGCAGTGGAGGTGGTAGGAGGACGGGCAGGTATCACAGCACAGCAGCTCCCCTCCGTCTTTACAGACCCGGCAGAACTCCATGTGATCATCCTCCTCCTCCTCGCCGCCTTCCTCTTCCTCCTCTTCCTCCTCCTTCGGCTCCCACTGGATGCCCTCCTTCTCCTGGGGAAGCAGAGCCAGCGTAACCGAGGGCTTCTGCCGGCCGCCCTCCCACCCCCGAGCGCCCCGACCCCACTCACACAGTGGGGGCAGCTCCACTTGCCCTCAGGGGCCTTCTCCAGCTCGGGGTCCAGGCAGACGAGGTGGTAGGCACGCGGGCAGGTGTCGCACAGGATGATCTCCCCGCCCTGCTGGCAAACCTCGCAGTAGTCCTGGTGATCCGTCTCGTACCCGTCCCCTTCTTCCACTGCAAGCAAGGGACAGGGGTGGTCAGCGGGACGGCAGAGCCGCCTGCTCTCCCGGGAGGGAACGGGACACGTGCTCCTCTACCGTGCAGTTAAGGAAATAAGGACAGTGTTTCACCTCGGACCCCTCCTGTTACATCCCCCTACCTCTCTGTCCCTCAGCACCACAGTTCATCTTTGCACACAGCATCATCTCACCTCTGTCTCTCTTTCTCTCTCCATACTGTATCATCCTTTGGTTCCTTCAGGCTCTCAATGGAGAATGCCAGAACCTGGAGAGGTTGCAAGGGAGGCCGGTCAGAGAAACCTCCCCAGGCACCAGCACCACAAGCTGCAAACGCACCATGCAAGGGTGACACCGACTCCTCTCCTGGGACTACTCTGCTCTCCCTGGCTGCTCCCTGGCACAGAGGCGGGAGCGCTCTCCACTCAGCACAGAGGGAAGAGGAAGGACAAGGCCTTGCAAGCGCCAGAACAGCCCATCTCAGTTCCCGGCTCTGCCACAAACTCCTGGCACGGACCTCTGCCCTCCTGCTCCTCCAGCTCCCAGCAGAAGCTGCCTGGCTCCGGCACAAGGGGCCTCATGCGGCAACAAGCCAGGAGAAGAGACGCCCTTCAGACACGAGCCACAGCGCCAGCCAGCCAGCCAGCCCTGCCTCGCTGACCCACGGGGAGGCTGTCCAGCATCACGCCCCAACCATCCCCCAGCCTAGCACCGCTCTGCCCTTCCTCAAAAGCAAAAACTCATCGGCAAAGCTGGAAAGGATGCACCTGGAGCTGAAGCACTTCATCCCGAATGAGGACGCAAGGCAGCACGACTCCTGCAGCAGCGCAGGAGGTGGAGACGGCACGGGAAGCCAGGCAGGGCACACCAGGCCCTGGCAGTCCCTGTCGGCACTCGGAGCTGGAGCAGGGCAGCTCGGCACAGGGAGCTGCTCTCACCGGCAGTGCAGGGGTGGAGGGGCCAGAATCCACCCACAGCCTCCACGAGAAAAGGGATGAAGGAATACGCAAACAAACACGGCCACACAGCCACGGGGAGACCCCAGCAGGTGCCTCCCTCTTCTACATCACTACCACAGACCTACCGCTTGCCTGACCACTGCCTGACCACACACCTCAGGAAGATGAGAAGCCCCTTGTCCTAACGCTTTCTCGCCTGCTCCACCGGGAGTTTGCCACAAGCCACATCTCTCTCCTGGAGAGACGCTCCAGGAGCTGCCCTCAGAAAATCATTTCCCTGGAAGCCCCACAAATCCTGGAACTTTGCTGCCCCAGGAAAACTGCTGGTGGGATCATACGTGCAGGAGAGTGCTGGCTGCCCTGCAGCCTGTCCCGGTGCCCGGGGTGCAGAAGGGGCTCGGTGCCCACGGAGCTGGGGCTGCGAGCAGGCAGCGAGATGGCAGGGGCAGGGTTTGTGAGCACCACGCAGGGCACAGCACCGCAACCACGGCTCTCTTAGAGCAACTCTGAGTGGTGACACGGAGCTGCCTCGAGAGGAGCTGAGCCCCAGGCAGCGGCTGATGGCTGCAAGAGGGAAAGCTGACTGCGGATCATCGGAAAAGCCCTGCTGCCACCAGCACTGTGGGAGTGAGCCGGCGCCCCACGGCAGGACCCACTCATTGCCCTCTTGCAGGCACGAGCCCACCAGCAGCCGAGCTCGGACACCAAGCAAGCACTTCAAGCACAAACACGTCCTCTGCCACCGGGCCAGCACCAGACACGGCCTGGAGCTGCCGAGGCCAGGAAAGGAGCATCTGAAAAGGGAAATCCAAACAGAACAGGAACAGAGTACAAAGGAATGGCCTACTCCTCTTTTTCTTTCTCCTCCTCTTCCCTTTCTTCCCCAGGCCAGCTGAGCACTCGGAGCGCACTGAGGAGCTGTTGATGCTGGCACTGTCAAAGTCGGATTCCTCTCGTTCCTCCTCTTCACTCTGCAGAGGGGAAAACCAAAACACATATGGTCCAAGGGCTGGCATGCCAGCGGTGAGTCCCAGAGCACACAGCTCTGCAGCAGAACGAACCCCCAGAGACCCACGTGGGACCACCCGTCAGCAGCCGAGCTCCGCAGGGAGCCCCCCTTTCCACAGGAATCAACGAGCAGAGCAGTCAGAGCAGCAGGGATGCCAGGGCGAGCGCTCTCCAGGCTCCGACAAACAGGGTTTGCAGGAGAGCACCAGAAGGCACAGGGAAGCAGGGAAATCTCCCATATCAGAGAGGATATTCCACAGCCAGGGAATCACTCAGCATAGATCTGGACAGGAGCTAGAGCCAGCAGGCAATCATCTTGCGCAGCTCCACACGGCTCCACGGCGGCTCACCTGCTTCCCAGCACCGTCAGCATGCAATCTCAGAGCACATTTAAAACACGTTAAACCAAAGTGTCAAGTCCTGGCTCGGCCTCCCTGACAACAGGTGAGCTCTGGGCTTCCCCAGCAGCGTTTCCCACAAGAACAGAGAGCAGGGATGTTGTGCAGTACAGCAGGTGAAGGGCTTCAGGAGAGGCTCCTGCACACATCTCCCAGCTCAGAGCCCGCTGCTGTGGTAACGTTATCGTGGGCACAGACACCCAGAGAGACACAGGTAGGGGACAACCCGCTACTCCCTCTGCTGTGCAGTCAAAGCCCCTTCCCTCCACTTCTCAGCAGAACTTTGCTCCCTCTCTCCCCATTTCAGTTTCTGTCAGCCCAGTGGTGTGCACACACAGGCAGCCGTGTTTAACCTTCCTTACAACATAAAAAGGAGCTAAACAGGCCCAGCATTCAATGGTGTCAAAACACAACACGTCTGAATTCTTATTCTCAAGACTTACGCATGCAAATCCCTGATCTGGCAGCCACTAATCGGGCACTTAGCACTCCAGCTGCAGGAGCAGCAGCCCAAACTCTTTATAACTCTCAGCAACACAAACGCACAGATTTAGAGTGCGCTTGGAAAGGGGATGAATTTTCCATGATGTCTCATTCAGAAACACCGTTCCTTTCGCTGCAGGCTCTGACGCACAAAGGTTGTGTGATGTGAGCTGGAGCTCAAGAGTCTCTGAGCTCCATAAGGGTGAATAAACAGGGTTCTGATCAACAATATTATCAAGGCCTACAAGAGTTGTGCCCTGTTCAATAGCTATTAAAGAGATTTATTCTTCAAAATGATCCACTATTCTTTAAAACACACCTGATGTGTGTGTGCTGAGAGCACAGAGCAGAAACAGCCGCAGAGCCCGGCTGCTGTGCTCTTTGCAGGAAGCTCTGGTGCCCCTGGGCTCCGCTGCAGGATCACAGCTGCCCGGAGGCAGCGATGCTGATGTAATTAAAGCATTCACTAATTCTCTTTGACGTACGGTTCAGCTATGAGCATGAGCCCTGAAGAATTCCTTTGCAAATGAGATCTGAAATGATGGCATTACCACCCTCGTCACCGAATGCAGACGCAGTTATAGGATCGTAGCAGAAATCAGGCCAGGCGCACATGGGGGAGGCTTCCAGGACACGGCTCATCCTGATACTTCCCAGCTGCCCCCTGACACCCGCGCAGGAGCAGGCAGCGACACTTACAGAGGAGCCCTTTTTCCTTTTGCTGGGGATTCCTCCAAAGCGGAACTTCAAGCCTGCCATCTTTTTCCCCTTCCCCTTCTTCTTCCCATCTTTGGAGCCTTTGATTTTCTTTCGCACACCCGGACCTGGAGAAACAGAAGAATCGTTTGCTTTGAGTCGGAAGGGACCTTAAAAATAGTCTAGTATTTATTAATAAATATAACTTTTTATAACCCTGCAAAAGGCCAAACCCCCAGTCGGTCCCCACCTCAGCCCCAGGATTTACGGGGAAGATGAGGAAGCGCTGGGAGCGCAGGCAGCATCGAGCACCATCCCCAGAACACATTCACCGGGGCTGGCACCTACCCTTGCCCTCCTTGGTCTTGGCCTTCCTGATGACCGTGGGCAAGGCTGACTGCTGGGGGCTGGCGGCGAGCGGCGTGGTGACGGTGACGGTCTCCACAGCCGCAGCAATGGCCGCAGCCGCCGCGGCTGCCGAGCTGCCCTTGAAGGGGTTGTTGGCGCTGAACTCTCTCCATTTGGCACCGAGCACCGTCATCATCTTGGACATGGGGATCTTGGGGTTCTTCTTGGCGATCAGAGGCCTGCAGGGTGGGGGAGAGAGAAAACCAGGCATTAACGGAAATATTTTGCTGTTATTGACACTCAGTTTTCCTCATTAAGCTTTTCAAATAAGCGCACACACACAAACAGGCTCTTAGAGGGGAGGAGAGGAGAAACACCCCAGCTGTTTTCCAGCCAATCCTGCAATAACAATGAAGCCCTGAGGACCGTTCCTAGCCAGGCAGGGAGCCCAACTGCGAGGTCACGATGCAGAATTCACTCCACAGCTTCACCTGCTCGACTGAGCGATGCCCAAACCTCAGCCTCCATGCAAGGCCCCGTCCAGACCTGCAGCTTCCCCCACCTGAGGAACTGGCTGAAGGCCTTGTAATTCGTCAGAGTGTGGTAATCCTCTTCTGAGAAAATGTAATCGACATCATCAAGGCCCCACTCCTCCATCAGCTGGGCTGAGCTCTTGGGCTCCTGTGGGTTTACAGAGAGACATCGTTAACATAAACAACGGCGGCTCTGCAGACAAGCAGCACGAGGCTGGCTCTGGCATGTGCTCCACAGCAGACGTCCTCCCTCGCCAGCGACACACAGCGATTTGTCGCTGTGATTATAAAGCAGAGCGTGCACAACTGCTTCATAAACTAATGCTTCACAGACTTCCAAGAAGCAAATTAACGTGGCGCCATCTAAATGCTCCTATAATACAACACGAAGCCTTGGCAGGGTTTGTGTCTCTAGGAAACTCCATTTCCTTCTGCACGTAAGATAAACAGAGCAATACAACCTTTCCTCTCATAGTGGTTCACTTGAAATCTCTTCCTCATCAAACTCAGGACAAGCTTCCCATGAAACCCAAGGCCACCTTCGCTAAGCATGCGCTGCTCTGCCTCATGTTCAGAGGACAGACAGGATGAATCTCTCACTGTCGGGATGTGGGCTGACGCCCCGGCTGAGAAGCTGCCATTGCCAGAAGATCCAAGCTACCTGATCAGGCCTCCGACCTCAGAGTAAAACACACCAGCCTCAGCCCCACGGAAGGTTCTGTGAGGACTTGTGAGGTCTCATCACCACGTGGCCAAATACTGCGCCATCCAGGAGCACTTTGCTTGTGCTGCCCTGCTTCACACAAAGGGAATTGATCCTCAGTGCAAGGCGAGCAGACAAAACCAGGGCTCAGCTCCACAGCGACTCACTGCCAAGGAAACTCAAGGGATCAGGCCCTATCCTGAGGTCTCATGCTCTTGCACCAGCTCGGGGTAAAGGAATCTTTGGTACCTTTAGACACCCATCCTCAGTGTCATCCTCCTCTTCATCTTTCTTCTTCCGTTTTGGCTTTTTCTCCTTCTTTTCTTTCAGTTTTTTCTTCTTCTTTTTGTTGGGGGAATAGTCGCTCCCTTCACTTTCTGATTTCTCCTCGATCTCCTCTTCGTTGTCTGACATTTCATCATTGCTGCCCTAAAACAGAAAGCGACAGTGGAGAAAGAGCAGGGCCTGCCCCTCTCTGCCCGACTCCAACAAACCCTCCCAGCCAGCATGAAGCAGCGGTTGTTACCAGCCTCCCTCAAACAACTCCACTGCTACGCTGAGGGGCTGGGGGAAAACACCACGAAAATGGGATCTGGGAATGGCAAGAAGCACCTGAGCACTGGAGGCACAGAAAGGAACTCTTGGTTCAGCCATTAAAACCAGCTGCCCGCTAAACCAAAGAGCTGCTGCTGTGAGTGGCAGCTCCCTGCCCTGCTGAAGGAGCCAAAATTCCCAGGCAATCAATATTTAGGCAACGGTTTTGATCACTATAGCACAGGTAATGCAAGATATTCCATCTTATGTTTGCTTACGGCTTTACGCTAAGTCACATTCGCCTATCAGAGCATGAACAGTGGGGAAACTAAAGGGAAGGTCTCTCTAGCCACGAGCAGTCTTAGAATCACTGGACAGGTATCACCCCAGGGTTTTGCTTTGTTGCTGTTTTCTTTCCCTGCCCAGCTGGGCACTGTGCTGCAGCAGAACAGTGTGACTACGGGATGATTTCAGCCACACGAACAAACAGTCCTGGTGGATGCACGGGGAGCCTGGGAAGGGGCAGGAAAGCAGAATTAAGGCACATGAGTCTTGCTGGACTGTTAGAGCTATGTGATCGCACACAGCTTGAGCAGCAAGGTGAGCCAACTGCTTCGGGAAGGGCTGGGCCTGCTAGATGCCCAGTGGGGCTCAGATGCTGACATCAGGCTGGGGAGGACGCTGGTCAGGCAGAATTTCTGTCTGGGAGAGAGACTGTGACCTGCTGCCCTGCCCTGAGAGCAAACACACCACCACAGCCTGCTGGAGCGCTTGGGTCCCCAGAGAACCTCCGGGACGGCACACGCGTTGGGGCATCCCTCCTTCCCAGTCAGAGCCCTCACGCTGACACGCAGAGAGGCACAAGAGCTGAGTGGGAGGCTGCCCCGCGGGAAGGGCTGAGCCCAGCATCATGCAGTTCCAGCTCCAGCTCCATCACCACAGCCCCTCCTGCCCCACGCCGAGGTTTTACGGCAGTGCCCCACACAACACCCAGCGACCATCAGGGACTTCTGGTCCTTCTCAATTCAGCACAAACCCAGCCTTTCCTCTAGCAGGGTTATAAACAGTTGTAATTTGGCACGGAATAATTGGTTGCCATGGTAACTGCTGCAGTACAGGTTGACATTCCCCCTCTCCACTCCCTCCCCTGACAAGGACCCTCATCTCCATGCGCCGAGGCTCAAGCTGCAGCCTGGTTATTTTATGCAGATTTTTCCAGGGGGTTTGCAGCATCGATTCCCGTGCCAGGGCTGCTGGCAGCATCGCCGCACACCGAATGAGTTGGGTGGCTGGGGCAGGCGAATTCCCATGCAGGCACCGCGCAGCATCGCAGCTGCCAACCGCCCCGGTGACAAAACCAGGGGGACTGCAGGGGGGCAGGCAAGCACCCCACAGGCAGGCACTTCACCCACGCCTTCCTCTAGCAGGGTGAAAGGCCACTTACCCCCTGAAACGCTCAAGGAGGATTTTAGGAAAAGGAAGACCCATTCAAGGGCCCCCTGGTCTTTCCTCCCTCCTCCCAAAGGCAGCCTGGGTCGTGCTCAGCGCCTACTGACAGCTACAGCAGCAGCTTCTCCCTGTCTTCAACGGATGAGGAACAGTCTCCCGCAGGCGGGACCGAGCTTGGTTAATGCTGCCCACACAAGGCATTAATTAAAAAGCCACCCGCACTCAACGTGCAGCCTGTTATTTCCTCCCCACCCTGGTACAGCAGCACCCAGAGCCGGCACGAGCTGCACACATTGTCTCGGCCAGGCTGGCACTGACACAGAATAGAAAATCAGGGGTGAAAATTACCACAGGGGTTTTGTTTTATTCTGCTCCCCCCGTCCAAAAAAAGCAGCATAGGAAAAAATACATCCAGTGATGGAAGAGGCAGAGGGAGGAGGGGGTCTGAGCCAGCTTTGTGTGGCATCTGCAGAGGAAGAGCATCATCACCATGGCCACGAAGGCGCAGGAGAAGCTTCCTTGGGGCAGCGACTTGTGTAAAAGGCTGGCAGGCAAGTCAGCGCAGGAAGGAATCAGTTTTCTTTAAATCAGCGGCTCATCACGCTCCCATCAGCAGCAAAACCACTTTAATGCGCTGCCTCATCCAGCCAGCCTGCGGTTACAGATCCCACGGGGTGCGGTGGCGACGGCTGGTCGGGAGCAGCAGGCTCAGCCCCACTTGGCAAGGGAAGGGGTGGGGACATGCCTGCCTGCTGGGCAAGGGACTTCTCCTCAGGCACAGTGTCCCTAGGGAAGGAAGGGGCTGAAAAGCCGCAGCGTCACCCCTCCTTCCAGCAGCCCGATGGCACCGAAAGGGCCAGCGCACAAGATGGATGTGCCCGTCCTCGCGTCCCCCACTGCCCGGGGACAGGAGGGCAACAGGCAGAGCCCCTGCAGCACGAGGAGGCAGCAAGAACTGCCCGAGGACCAAGCCGCAGCCGGGCGCCCTGGCAGAGCACACGTAGCACTGGTCAGTCCTCCTGGCCAGACGTGGCCTCGGGAAAGCCTGACCCTCAAGGACATGACGCCTCATCTTTGTTTTCCTACAGAAGGCTCAACAGCCCTTCTGCGTGACAAATCCTAGGAGCCCCTGTGCTCACTTGTAAAACACCCTTGGACAAGCGCAGCCAGCACTGACATCCAGTGAAACCCCCAACTCCTGCCCTAGTCGGGGTGGTTTGCAGCCCCTTCTTCAGAAACACGAGCCCCAGGCAGCACAGGAGGTTCCAGAAACATTCTCTGCCTGGTCCTGAAGACGAGGGCAGGGAGGAGCCACGCTGCAGCGGGCAGGAGGCCTTCAGCAAACAGGGACGGGCAGCACCATCGCTCACACCAACGCAGGCACCACAGCCGAGCTGCTCCCATCGCTGCCAGGAGGCGCAGTGGGTTCTTATCGCCCTGAGGCCCCTCGGAGGGCAGAGTTCCTCCCCAGAGAGCCCGAGCTGGACAAGAATCACTCTGGCCCTGGCTGTGGGCCGCCTTCCAGGGCCAGGAGAGCACCCTCTGAGTGAGGGAACACCCTGGTAACGCCTCCCTTTCCATTCACAACCACCTGTGAGGCACCCGCCACAGCTGAAAAGGCCTCCAGCGCTACACTCCACAGCATTACCTCCTTCTTCCGCCTCCTGATTTTAGCAGCTTTGCCGTCTTTCAGCTTCTTGGACTTCTTTTTTTTCTGCACGGCAATTTGCTCTTCTGCAAAAAACTCATCCAGTCCTTCCAGCACCCCATCGTCTTCTTCTGGGGACAAAAGGGACAGCTCCACGAGATGGAGCGCACGGACACAGACACCACTGCCACGTTTATCGGCTCAGGAGAGCAGATTTGTGCGGCAGCAGCAGGCACGGAGCTCCACAGCCTCTCCTGGAGCTCCTCAGGCTGTTGAACGGAGCCCGTGGACGGTGACCAAGAGAGGATGGAGTCGCTCCAGTCGCTCGGGGGGCACCGGGCTGAGCTACGGGTGATGCTCAGGGACCTGCTGGCAGCAGCGACGCCACCACCAGCTCTCACCTGCCGGTCCTCATCACCCCGAGGCCACGTCAGAGCTTTTATTTTTCATTTCCAAGCTTATACAGCCAGGACTGTCCTGAGCTGAGGGGACACAGATCTGGTTTGACACCAAGCTGGGCCAAGGCAGTGTCCGTGCTTGGCCAAACCCATGCGAAGGGGCTCGACCCACGCCAGGAACTGGCTGAGCGGAGACCCCGGCACACCGGATAACGGGGAAAACAGGGATGAGTGAAGACCTGTGCACTGGGGAATAACGGGGATGAGCGGAGATCCGAGCACAGCAGAGAATGGGGATAACGGGGAAAACCGGGATAAGCAGAGACCCGGGCATGACGGATAACGGGGACAACCGGGATAACGGGGAGGAGACCCGGGCACTCTGGGAAATGGGGATAACGGGGATGAGTGGAGATTCGAGCACAACGGATAACGGGGAAAACAGGGATAAAGTGGAGATCCGAGCACTCTAGATAACGGGGATAACAGGGATGAGTGGAGACACAGGCACCCCCGGTAACCGGGATAACGGGAATGAGCGGAGACCGGGGCACACCCGATAAACGAGATAATGGGAATGAGCGGAGACCCGGGCACAGCCGATAACCGGGATAACGGGAATGAGCGGAGACACAGGCACCTGATGACCGGGATAACTGGTACGAGGGGAGATCGGGGCACACCCGATAGCGGGGCCGGGCAGAGCCCCCGCCCTCTCCCCACCCCGCCGCCTACCCGACACGTCCTCGTCGTTCTCCGCGTCCTCCGGCAGGTCCCTCCCGGCCGCGGGGCCCCGCATCCCGGGCAGCAGCAGCCGNTCTCTGCGCTACGGCCCTAAGCCCCGCCCTCGTTCTCACAGGCCCCGCCCCCCGCCCTCCAGCCCCTCCCCTCGTGAGCCCCAAAAAGCCCCAAACGCCCCCAAACCAGCCCCTTCCCCGGCCGCCAGCGGAGCACAGGCTGTCAACAATTCTTCCCCACTGTTTATTCCAGGAAAGCAAAACTGTACAAAATGGCTGCTGGGGGGGGCGCTCAANGCCGATAACCGGGATAACGGGAATGAGCGGAGACACAGGCACCTGATGACCGGGATAACTGGTACGAGGGGAGATCGGGGCACACCCGATAGCGGGGCCGGGCGGAGCCCCCGCCCTCTCCCCACCCCGCCGCCTACCCGACACGTCCTCGTCGTTCTCCGCGTCCTCCGGCAGGTCCCTCCCGGCCGCGGGGCCCCGCATCCCGGGCAGCAGCAGCCGCCCCAGCGCCGGGGCCGGCACCGCCGGGCGCCCGCTCCGCGCCAAGATGGCGGCCACAGGGCCCGCCCTCAGGGAGGGCTCCGCCCACTTCAAAGCCCCGCCCACCAGCGCACTCTGTATTACTGCCCTAAGCCCCGCCCCCGTTCTCACAGGCCCCGCCCCCCCGCCCTCAAGCCCCTCCCCTCGTGAGCCCCAAAAAGCCCCAAACGCCCCCAAACCAGCCCCTTCCCCGGCCGCCAGCGGAGCACAGGCTGTCAACAATTCTTCCCCACTGTTTATTCCAGGAAAGCAAAACTGTACAAAATGGCTGCTGGGGGGGGCGCTCAATCCTCCTCTTCCTCCTCTTCCTCGTCCTGGTTGATCTGGAAGTAACGCAGCTCATAGCTCTCCTTGCTGTTGGCCACCACACGCAGCCAGTCCCGCAGGTTGTTCTTCTTCAGGTACTTCTTAGTCAGGTACTTCAGGTACCTGCAGTGGGAAGCACAGCTACAGGTGGCTCTGAACCCCCCAGCCTCCAGCTCTGCCACCCTCAAATCCATTTGGCCATCCCAAATCCCCCACTCCCATGGCAGCAACGCATCCCACCAGGTGCCTCCCGCTGGGAAACACCACCAGAAGGACAATCACACCAGCCACACAGAGCCCAAGAGGCTTCTCATTCTCCACGGTTGCAGCTCTTGCCACACACTCGCAGCCAGACCCGTCTGAGTGGGCAAGAACGACTGCCAGCTCCCGCTGGAGCTCCAGGGACCACGGAGACACATCAGCTGAAACCCTGATGCTCGTGGAGCTGGGCAGTGCCCTAACACGGCATGCGGTTTCCCTTCCCCCACCGTTTCAGAGCTCTGCCTTTGTCCCTGCACCACCTCTGCCACGGCAAACACCGTGCTTAGCCATGCCAAAGGCCGTGGAGCACATAGAAACCGTCTCCAAAGATCATTTGGGAAAGAGCATTACATTTAACAGAGTCTTGGCGTGACTCCTGCATCAACTTCTCTTCACAACTGGGCCCTCCTGCCAGCCCGGTTCCCCTCTGAATGCCAGCAATCCCCTGTCGAGAGCACGTGGCGCTGCCGGGACACAAGGCTGCCCCACCACCTCACCTCTTGGAGAACGGAACCTCCGACGTGACCGTGATCTTGCTCTTGCTCCTCTCAATGGTCACCACGCCCCCGCCCAGGTTTCCCGCTTTGCCGTTCACCTTGATCCTCTCCTGCAGGAACTGCTCCTGCAAGAGATGAGTAACAACACTCAGCCAGGGCCGCCAGCTCTCACTGGACACGGCCACGGCAGCTCACCTGTGCCCAGTGCTTCGGCTTTGCATGACAGCTGGGAAAGAGAAAGAAGCACCAATACACCCGGGGAAAAAAATAAAAGCTGTATCCCTGCCAGCTGGGAGGCTCCAAGCCTGTCAGCGCCTTCCACAACAAATCCAAGTAGCCTATCCAGACCCGCACAAGTGAGGTTCTCCAGTCTGGATGCACTGGATTAGCGAAGAGGGACACATTTCATGCCCTCCAAGAGGACAGACAGTGCAGCGACAGCCTTGTTGGGATCCTCCAGGACACCTGAGCCGCAGCCTGTGCTGCAAACCCACACTTGAGCACAGATTGAATTAAATCAGGTGAATCACACCAAAATGCAGCACGCTCAGCCCTTGCCATTCTTCACAGCACAATGAAAAAATCAACCCTATGAGGGATGAACAACAATGCTGATTACAGTCAGGGAAAACACCTGTGCTTTAACTACAGAGTGTTTACAAACAAGAGTCCCAGAGGCTCCAGGCTGCCTCTGTCTACAGAAGCCTCCCAGCACAGCAGACTTTTATGCAGCTTCTAGTGAGGAGCAGGAACAAAGCAGGGGGAGATAAAGGCTGCTGGAGCAGCAGCAGAGGCCATCAGGGCAGTTGGGAACAGAGCCAGCAGCCCCCCAAAAGGCCTGAAGGAGCAGCAGGGCGGTCACGCCCAGCCCAGGGGCAGCCCCGCACTCACAAAGTTGGCGGCATCCATGATTCCATCCTCCACAGGGTGGGTGCAGTCCAGGGTGAACTTCAACACCTGCTTCTTTTTTTTGCCACCTTTTGCTGCAGGCTTCTTCTGCAGCGGGAAAAGGGAGAGTCAGGAGGGATCGGCCGCGGCCCTGGGGCAGCAAGAAGGGGCCAGGCTGCGGGGAGAGAGAAGGGGTCTGGACTGGGATCTGGGCCGTGAGCAGCAGGGAGAGGGATGGGGCCTGAGCTGGGACGAGGGCCAGGGGGTAGCGAGGAGAGGGACGGGGCTCAGGTCAGGATTCGAGCCATGAACAGTGAGGAGGGGGCCGGGATTCGGGCTGCGGGACAGCGGGAAGGTGCGGGGGCTGGTCCGGGACTTGGACCGGGAAAAGCGAGGAGAGGGAAGGGATCCGGGCCTGGATTCGGGCCGTGGGCGGAGAGGGGTGGAGGCCGGCCTGGGAGCTGAGCGGGGAATAAAGAGAAAAGGGATGGCGTCCGGGTGAGGATCTGGCCAGGAGCGGGACGGGATTCGGGTTACGGGACAGCGAGCAAAGGGCCGGGGGCCGGGCCACGACTCGTGCCGGAGGCGGCGGGGCGAGGGCCGGGGGCCGGGATTTGGCCTGGAGGCGGTGAGAAGAGGCACGGGGCGCGGGTCGGAATCCCGTCCAGGAGCAGCGGGGAGGCGGACGGGGCCCGGGGCCGCGGGGGCGAGGGTAGGCCGGGGGGGGCCGGCGGGGCCGCGCTCACCACGGGCGCCATGGCGGCTCCGGCGCGGGGCGAGAAGGGAGGGCCTCACGCCGCGCACGCGCACGGGGGCCCGCGGGAGCGCACCGCGCATGCGCCGGCATGCAGGCCGCCCCAAGCGAGCGCCGAAAGCGACGATGGCTTCCGGCCCCGCCCGCGCACGCCGCTGGCAGCTCCGGAATCTCATAGTACTGCCTGGCAGAGCTGAGGGCGGGTTTTTATACTCTTATGGGCGGGGCTTAGGGCTGTGGGCGCGGCTTAGCGGGTGGGGCGGGGCTTGTGTTGAGGGGCGGGGCTTATGCTGAGAGGGGCGGGGCCAGGCAGGCCTCAGTGCTTGTGGGGTGCACCCATCGCACCCCTGTCGCTTCCCACAGGATCACTCCTGCCCCTCGAGGTGCCTCAGTGCCTGCGGGGTGCACGTCCTCACACCCCTCGGTGCCTCGTTGCTTGGGGGCTGCCCCTCCCCTGCACCCCAGTTGCTGCCCAGGGGTGCCCCTCGCCCCCCTCACTGTCCATGGGTGCCCCCTCTCCTCCCGTCTCCTTCTCTCTCCTCCCCAGGCCACTCGATGCCCAGGTCCCCGCAGCCGTCGCTGCCGCCCAGCAGCACACGGGGCTATTTTTGGGCCGCCCCACAGTGCCAAGGGGCCCCACGTCACGGGGCAGCTGGGCCCCATCGCTCCCAGTCCAGCCAGCACTCAGGGATCACCAGCACGTACGGCCCCGCACAGCACCGATCCCCCGCCTGCACACAGGGAGAGGTAAAGCCTTTGCCTGGCCACGGTGCCCCGGTGCCAGGGACAGGGGCTCCCAGCGCGTGGGGGGGACCACCCAGGGCAGGGGACACCCCCTCGCAGGGGATGCTCCCTCCCGCAGGACACCCAGTCCTGGGGTGTCCCACACCCTGCCCGGGACACGCTTTGCAGCAGGGGATCCATCCCAGGGGATGCTCCTTGCCTGGGATCTCCATCCTCAGGGACACCCCATCCCAGGGATGCTCCTCCGCAGGGGTTCCCTGTCCTGGGGGGACACCCCACCCAGTCCTGCCACCCCCAGCCCGCACACAGGGGATGGGGCACGCTCGAGGCAGCCTCGTGCCATCGTGCTGCTCATAACCTAAAAATAGGAGTCAGCTCACAGGCCCTGGGGGATCCATCCTTCTCGCTGCAGCCACTGTGCTCAAAGCGGTGCCGTGCGGGGGCCCCGGGCACAGGGGTTGGTGTGGGGCACGGTGGGGACCGTTCTCTGCCCCACAGATGGCCGGTGGCATCTTCTCACTGCTGGGGAGCTGCTCGGAGCTGGAGAAGGCCAACTGCCACCCGCTGGTCTGCCTGCTGTGCCATGAGCCCTACCAGCACCCCTGCCTGCTCGACTGCTACCACAACTTCTGCGCCAGCTGCCTGCGGGGCCGCGCGGCCGATGGCCGCCTGCACTGCCCGCTCTGCGGGTAAGGGACGGATCCTCACGGGGTGCACAGCCCCTCATGGCTCCGCTCCTGGGGTCCCCAGAGCTGCCCCACCTGCCCTGGGTCGGTGTCTCCATCCTTATCCCCGTGTGATCCCCATCCCCATTCCCCATCCTCATTCCCCATCCCTGTCCCCATCCCCATCCCACCCCATCCCACCCACCCACAGGCACCCCTCAGTGGTGAGGGGGGGCACGGGGCTGCCCCCCGTGGATCGGCTCCTGCAGTTCCTGGTGGACAGCTCTGCGGACAGCGAGGAGGACGTTCAGTGTGCCAACTGCGACCGGCGCGGCACCAAGGCGGTGAGGGCAGCAGGGCAGGCAGGGCGGGCAGGGGACCCTCACCGGGACCGCACCTCACCTTTCCGCCTGCCCGCACAGGAGCTGGACACCATGTACTTCTGCAACACCTGCGGGCAGCCCCTCTGTGCCCCATGCCGCGAGGAGACCCACCGCGCCAAGATGTTTGCCCGCCACGAGATCGTTTCCCTCTCCAAGCGCACCAAGGACATCCACAAGAAGTGCCGTGAGTGCTGCCCCGTGCCAAACTGCTCCATGCCACGATGCCCCGTGCCAGGCTGCCCGACACCCCTGTCCCTCGCAGCGCTGCACGAGGAGCCCTACATCATGTTCTCCACCGAGAAGAAGTCCATGCTCTGTATCAACTGCTTCAGGGACATGCAGGGGTGAGCAGCCTCGGCCCCACGCCTGCCCCGTGCCCTGTCCCGTGCGCTGACGTCCCTGCCCGCAGGGAGAGCCGGGCGCACTGCATCGACATCGAGACGGCCTACATGCAGGGCTGCCAGCGGCTGGACCAGGCGGTGATGGTGGGCAGGGGCTGCCAGGGTTTGAGGAGGGGGAGGTGGGGGTTTGGCGCTGCCCGCAGCACTGCAGCCGCCCCACCACCCCTGGACAGGCCGTGAAGGAGCTGCAGACCTCCACGCGTGAGGCCATCGTCCTCCTCAAGGCCATGATCGAGGAGGTGCACAACAGCGCCAGCGAGGAGGAGGCAGCCATCAACTCCCTCTTCAGCCGCATGCAGGTGCGGGGCAAACAGGACAGGACGAGAGGGAATGGCCTCAAGCTCCACCAGGGGAGGGTCAGGATGGACATTAGGAAAAAATTCTTCACAGAAAGGGTGATTGGGCACTGGAACTGCCCAGGGGTTGATTCACCTTCCCTGGAGGGGTTTAAGGTGCAGGTGGACGAGGTGCTGAGGGACATGGGTTAGAGATTGATGGGGATGGTTGGACTCGATGATCCGGTGGGTCTCTTCCAACCTGATTGTATGAAACCTCTGTCGTGCCCCAAGGCTGTGGGAGGGGACAGGGTGGCTGTGGGACACAGAGTGGCTGTGGGACACAGCAGCCACAGCGCCCAAGAAAGCCGTGTTGTTCACAGGAACAACTCTCCGAGAGGAAGAAGACGCTCCTGAAAGCCGTGCAGAGGTGAGGGGCTGCGGGCTGAGCCCTCTCCCAGCAGGGTCCCCCCTTGTGGGGGGTGTTGGGGTGCCCTGGCACCAGATGGCTCCCTGGTGTCCCACGAGGCTGTGCTTTGCCCTGCTCTGCTGCAGCCAGCACGAGGAGAAGGAGAAGGCCTTCAAGGAGCAGCTCGCCCACCTGGCCTCCCTGCTGCCCACCCTGCAGGTAGGGGCCTGGGTGGGCAGGGCTGGGCGGCCACAGCCCCGAGGGGCACCAGCAGCGACACTCCCTGCACACAGATCCACCTGGTGACCTGCTCGGCGTTCCTGAGCTCCGCCAACAAAGCTGAGTTCCTGGACCTCAGCTACGTGAGTGGCGCTGGGGCTGGGGGGCAACCTGTGCATCCCCTCGCGGAGCCGGGAACCTGTTGTGTGCTGGGTGCTCCTCACTGCGCTTTGTCGCTGCCTTTCAGCAACTGATGGAGAGGCTGCAGAGGATCGTGAAGCTGCCGCACCGCCTGCGGCCGGCGCAGACCAGCAAGGTAGAGCCCAGCCACCCACCTGAGCCCCCGCTGTGCCGCCCCGGCCGCCGGCTCTGCCCAGCCCCGTCTGGCCCCGCAGATCAACAGCGAGTACCGGGCAGAGTTCGCCCGCTGCCTGGAGCCCCTGCTGATGCTCAGCCCCCGTCGCTCCATGGTGGGCAGCGCCAGCGCCATCGGTCCCGGCATCACCGGCGCAAACATGTGAGGTGCTGGGATCGTGCCCGAGGCGCATCCCACCACAGTCCCCCCACCCTTGCCCTTGAGCCCGTCCCCTCGGCGGTGGCGCGGGCGCAGCTGCGCTGACACACGACAGGCGCGGGGGCTTCAAGTGACACTTCTGGGAAGCGAGGCTGGCAGCGGGGACCCCGTGAGCCTGGTCCCCAGCCTGGCCCCCGCCGGGCTCCATCCCGGGGCTGCTCTTGCTCGCCGCACACCCGCAGTGCCGCGGCCTCTTTGCCCACCACTATTTTTATCAGAATTTCAGGGAAGTGCCCGGCCGTTCCTCGCCCGGGATATATTTAGGCCCGTTGATGTCACAGCGGTGCTGGCCCTGCCAGGCGCTCTCGGCCGGAGAGGACAAACGGGCACGGCCGCCCCATGGGGACCGCTGCTCGCCCCCAGCCGGGCTCGGTGCCGCGGGGCGGCTGAGCTCCCAGGGGCTGCCAGCCCCAGCACGGGCAGCGGGAGCACGGTGCTGCACGGTAGGACTGACGGCAGAGCCGGGGCGGTGGGCAGCGGGGCAGGGGCAGCAGCGCTCACCACGGGGAGATGCCGGCGGTGAGGGAGCGAGCTGCACATTTCCCTTTAGAAACCAGAGTGTGCCAAGCCCGGCTCCTGCCCTCTCCCTGCAGCGGGAGAGCAGCCCACGGAAACCTGACTGCTGGGGAGGCGCAGGCGACTCCAACTCGCCCTGAGCGCACGGGAAGGGGCACGGGGGGCTGGCACAAGCCCAGGCGTCCCGGGGGCGAGGGGCAGCGGGGCTGAGCTGGCAGCACGGCCCCCGGCCCCTCGCCCCTGCTCGCCTCCAGCGTGCCCCGTCGCCCACAGGCTCCCCGGCGGCCAATGCTCCAAGACCCTGATGGTGCCCAGCTGCCCCCCCGCCGGCAATAAAATGTCCACGGGGCCCCTGGTGCGCAAGCCGACGATGCATCGGTACATCAGCACCAAGGTCCTGCTGGCCGAGGGCCACGAGACCCCCTTCGCCGAGCACTGCCGCAACTACGAGAACACCTACCGGGTAGGGAGCACCGATCGGGGCGGGACGGGGCAGGAGGGGAGCGCCCTGCTCATGCGGCACCTGCAGATGCTGCAGACGGAGATCCAGGGCCTGAAGGACCAAGTGCAGGAGCTGCACCGCGACCTCACCAAGCACCACTCGCTCATCAAGACGGAGATCATGAGCGAGATCCTGCAGAAGTCCCTGCAGATGGACGTGCAGATCGCAGCTCACTACTCCGCTGTGGAGATGATGCGCAGCGTCTTCGAGGAGGTACGGGCGGCGCAGCAGGGTCGCTCCGCAGCTGGGTCCCTCCGTGCCGCTGTGCTCAGCGCCCTCTCGCCCTTCCAGGTCTGGGAGGAGACATATCAGCGGGTGGCGAATGAGCAGGAGATCTATGAAGGTACCGGCAACCCCACTGCCCCAGCCCTGAAGGCCCCGTGCCCGCTCTGTGGCCACAGCCGGCTTCTCTCGCCCCCAGCCCAGCTCCACGACCTGCTGCAGCTGCGGCAGGAGAACAGCTGCCTCACCACCATCACCAAGCAGATCGCGCCCTACGTCCGCTCCATCGCCAAGGTGAAAGAGCGGCTGGAGCCCAGGTGAGGGGCACGGGGGAGGCTTTTGAGGCCAGGGTTGCTTTGGGGGCTGGGGGAGACCCAACCATGACCCCCACCCAGGCTGCAGGAGCCCCGTGAACCGAAGGAGGAGCAGGCACAGATGCTGCTCAAGATCTGCGACAGCAGTGAAGCGGCACCAAGGTAGGCGAAGGCGAGCACCAGGCTGCCCAATTCCCCCTTCCCGCTTGCTGACACCCCCAAGGCGCTTTCCTTTCCCCAGGGTCGCCTCACCCAGTGGCACGGAGGGGGCTCCAAGCAGCCCTGGGGATGCCTGCGTGCCAGGTGGCACTCCCGGAGACCCCTCCCCGAAAAGCAAGGACTGCTGCAGGGCCCAGCAGAAAAGCGAGGCCAAGAGCGCAGCCCAGAAAACGCTCGCACCATAGAGCCCGATGCCGAGCAAGCGCGAAGAGCTGCGCAACAGCCGTGCCCTGGTTGTTGATGGCCCCTCGTGCCTAGTGCCATGAGCCAAGGCAGGGAAACAGCCCCAGCACCCAGCGTCTGCAGCATCGCAGGAGCTGGGCTGAACGCAGCTGTCTGCAAAAATTGTCTTTCCACTCTGCCTCTTGTGTGTTAGAAATGAAATAAATGGGCACAAGTGCACCTCTCGGCTTGGTTCCACACTCCTGGTAAAGACAAAGGGTCAGCAGAGGCATTAGGGCTGATGCCCTGGGCGGGACTCACTCCAGAACACAAATCAAAGCTGCTGGAGGCAGGAGGCTGCGGGGCTCAAGGGAGAAGACACAGACACCGTCCCTCTCTGTGCCTGCACAGCCCCAGCAGCGACTGCGAGTGGCGGTCGTGCTCCAACACAGCGCTGGAGCGCACTGAAAACACCCTGGGAATGTAACAGTGAAGAATCCAGTTCTGATGGTGCCACCTTGGCTCTCCAGATAGCAACCAGACAGAAGTTTTCTTGTTTTTTATTAAAAAAAAATCCAACCCCAAAGCAATTTCCAGCAGAGCCCCCTTTCCCGAGCTGTTCCCCAGCACCTTCACCACGGAACACCCTGATCTCAAAGCATGAACTGACACAACTCATTTCCATTCCAGCTAGAAAGGATAGTTTAAAACCGAAGAAAACAGTGAACCTCTTTGGTATATAACGACAGAATAAGTTATACCACACAGCTCGAGGAGGAATCATTTCCATAGTGTTTAAAATAGCGTTAGCCAAACTGGTTTCCCATTTGGAGAATTCCCCCAGAAGCATCTCCCAGTCGCACCGACATCCCAGGTTTCTCCCAAAAAAGCAGGCAAGGATCCTGAGCCCTAAGGCCCTTGGCAAGCCTGGTAGCTGCGGTTCTTCCCCAACCCCAAATCCTGGGATCTCTGCAGGACGGAGGTGGCCTGGCAGGGTAGGAAGCATCGTGATTTGGAAGTGGGGAGAGGTGAGGAGGCTCAGTGCAGCGGCGGCTGAAAGAGTGACCCGAATTGATGGCAGCAGCCGAGGGAGGAGGGAACAGGGTCGCTTTCAGGAGCTGCTCATGCCCCAGCAGCATGAGGTGAGCAGGAAAGGCTCCCTGTGAGCACGAGGGGCCAGAGGGGTGGGCAGCAGCCCCTGCACCCGGAGGGCTGGAGGCTCCCATGAGCCACAAGCACCAGCCCGCAGAACCTGCCTAAAGAGATTAAAGCCACGCTGCCTGGCTCGCAAGGTCAAAAAGCTTTAAATTCAAACTAAGCCATAGCAACAATCCGCCGAGCGGCACCTTTCCTGCACGGGGGTGGAGGGCAGAGCTGTTCTCCGAACAGAACGGGTCCAGAGGCGTTCCGGTACAATTCAGCTGCTGCAGGCAGGAGGGGTCGGTTCTCTTTAGGGTCACTAAAGGCTAAGTTATCTGGAAGATCCCTGAATGTGCAATGAAGGACTTATCTTGAGGAGGATAAAAGAGCTTCTGATCCGCTAGTGACCTGGCCAGCCGCCCAGCTCCGCAGCCCTTTGCCAGCTCCTCCCGGGCAGCTGGGAACACCAGCAGGCTGCTTCCAGCACCACGCACCGTCCCTCTCCTGGCAGCGCCTGGAGCCAGGCGTTCGCTTGGCCAGTCCGGTTTTCACCCGCACTACAGCTCCACTTTGACTCCTCTAATGAAAGGGAGGCCCGACGGCACCTTCCTTTTGTACTCCAGGTACTCTTCTCCGAAGAAGTGAATGAGCGTGATCTCCTCCTCCTCGACCCGCTCCCTGAAGAAGCGCCAGGAGGCCAGCGTGTAGCCCACCAGGCAGATGGGATTGCAGAGCAAAACCTGCGAACAGACAGCACCCGTCAGCACCGAGAAACCCAGGCGGCCGCGCTCCCACAGGCTAATGGCCCTTTGTTGAGCTTTCCAAGAAACCTAAATGCTCTCCAAAGAAAACAAATGATCCCAGCACCTTTTGTGGCATTTCATTTCAGGGACAAACTAGTGCTTATGCCTAGAAGAGCTCTAGAACTCGGTGCTGCTCCACGTGAAGCCCTCGCCACCCGGCACAGGACTGGTTTTGGCAGGAGCGGGGTTGAGTCCAACTGCTTATGGAAGGTGTTTTGGCTGTAGGGATGCAAGGGAACTCTGGACACCAGCTCTGGGCAAGCTGTGCAGCACGCCCTGAGCCTCCAGGGATGTTCTGGCTCACACCGCGGCCCCACCACCCCTGCTGATTCCACACAGAAAGTTAAGGCAACGGGGTCTTCCTAAAGATCACATAGGGCAGAGAGCTGGGAGATTCCTGATCCGTTCCGTGCAGTGGAAGGTGACAAAACCCACCCCCAGGCCACCCCTGGGCAGTTTGCATCCTGCAGGCGTGCAGGGCAGCGTTAAGCAGAAAGACCCAGGTTAGAAGAGGGAAGCACCCAGAGTGCCGTGCACAGTACCTGCGTTCCGATACTCCAGTAAAACCATCCCACGTAAGAGGGGTGCCGGAACCACCCGTACACCCCGCTCGTCACCAGCGTGTGAGTGTCTGATTTCTCGTTCTGCACGATGTGGTTGAAGTTGGAGCCGGCCGTGAGCATGGCAGCTTTCCTCAGGCAGTCCCCGAAGATCACCATCAGCAGCCCCACCGTGCTCAGCCAGGTGATCTGCTTCAGCTCTGCCGGGGAGGGAGCGTGTATCACAGCCGGGCTGCGCAGCTTGCGCTCGTGGCACGGGAGGGATTCCCACCACCTCAAAGCGCCACAGCACACAAATGGCAGCCAGCAGCCTCGTGGCAAACTGCCCCGCGGGGAACTCGGTGCCAAGGCCCAGCCTGGCTTCGCAACACAGAGCACGGTCAAGCAGACACACTTGGGTTGGACACGGGCAGCTTCACAGCCTGAGCTGCTGTTGTGAAGCAAAAAAAGGGAATCCCCCCAGACTGGGCAGTGACAGTTTTTGCCAGTTTGATCTTACCCCAGTCAAACGATGCCCGAGAGTAACCACAGCGCTGCACTTTGTGCAGCCAAAGGGGCTTGGACGATGCCAACAGAAAAGGGCCAAGGGCAGAGCAAAACCGGCACGACACGTCCGAGCAAGGGGAGCTCTCCCCCCACCCCTCGAGACCCAAACCGAGAGCGCAGAGGGCCTGAGGCTGCATCACAGCTCCCCTCCACGCTGGCCCACGCAGGCTAAGAGGGCGTCACCAGGTGCTGGGCAGAGACAGCAGGGTGGGCAGCAGGGAGGGGCAGGGGGGCCAACCTGGGAAAAGCAGCTTCTCCAGCGTGAATTCCACCCAGGAGGAGAGCGCAGCCAGGTTGTACTCGAAGCTGTGGTTGAGCAGGAAGGAGTCCAGCGAGAGGCTGCGTGGGTTGTTGATGGATGTCACCAGGTACTCCGAGTAGTGGAAGAGGGAAAGGGAGCAGATGTACCTGCGGTGGGACGGAGGCAAAGCTCAGCAGGGCCCGGGGCTGCCGCACGCGCCTGGCTCTCCCAGCCCTTCCCTTACCATCCGAAGTGGCGCCAGGCAGAGCGGCCGGCGCTCAGCAGCAGCCCGCAGCCGAAGGCGAAGCCCAGGAAGCAGGCGCGGACGGCGATCTGCAAGGAGAGAGAGCGCTGCCAGTGCTGCCCTCGGAGCTCCAGCCTCACTCAGGCCTCCCCCAGCGCTGCTGCTCCCCACCTGCCGCCCCTCGGGACCCCCCTTCACCCCACCAACCTTCCCTTTCCCCCCAGCCCTGCTCCTCCTCACCCTGCAGTCCTGATCCCCTGAGTCCTCCCTTCTTCCCACAGCCCAGCTCCCCTCAGCCTGCTCACTCGGGTTCTCTCTCCTCCCCCGGGTCCTTCCCTCCCTCTCCTCCCAGCCCCCCCTTCCCCTGGCCCTCTCCGCCCCCAGCCCTGCTCCCTCACGCTCGCCTCACTACCTAGGCCCCCTCAGACCCTCCAGGCCTCGCTCCCCCGTGCCCCCCCCGCCCCTCACCCTGTAGAGCGGCCTCGGGTAGAGCAGCAGCAGCGCCGCGTTGACGCCCGCCACGTGCAGGACGAACGCCAGGCGGCCACGCAGGCCGGGGGCGGCCAGCAGGCCCGGCGGGGAGCCCAGGGCCACAGGCAGAGCCGCCACCGAGGCGCCCATGAGGAAGGCGGCCAGGCTGGCGCGGCCCTCCCGGCCCAGCCGGCTCCGCCACTGCCCCGCCGCCGCCGCCATCTTGGCGGCCCCCGCCCCGCCCGCGTCGCCCGGGAAACGGCCGCGCCGCTCTCGCGAGACTTGCGCCTTAGCCAGGCAGGGCCGCCGCTCTCGCGAGATTTATTAGCCCGGCTGGGTAGCAGATCTCGCGAGATTTGCGCTTTAACCCAGTGCGTCCGGCAGATCTCGCGGTACTTGCGGGCCGCGCGTGCGCAGTGGCCGCCGGCACCCCGAGAGCGGGGGAAGCCTGGCCTGGTCCCGGCCCCGCACCTCCCTCCAGTCCCCCGCCTCCCCGCACTGGCCCCGGCTCCTCACCCACCCCACCCAGGTCCTTGTGACAGCGCGGAGCTGGCCCGTTGGCCTCCTGGCCCGGCCCGCGGGCTAGGGAGCGAGTCCGGGGCTCGGGGCGGCCGGCTCCACCCGGGGCTCCTCTTGGAAGGGCCAGTAAAGAGGCAAATTTCCCGAAACGCAGGGCAGGAGGGGTCGAGGGGTTGGCCGGAGCGGGGAAGCAGCGCGGTGTTTGGAAATAAAGCCCCTGTGCTGGCACTGCTGCCACTAGAGAGTGAAAACACCCAGCGGGACGCCCTTCTTGTTTCGGTCAACGACAAGAGACTTTAATTATGCCACACAAGTTCCTTGAATAACTTAGATGTGCACAGAGAAACTACCTAAAGATGTCAACAAAACGGTCCAAGACATTCAGTACGACGTCTGCTCGGCGCGAGGGTCGTACGTAAGCTTTGGTGTGCAGTTTTGGGACAAACCGGCACGGTTAACACAGCATCACAAAGACTCGTGGCCTCACATGTCCCGCGTGCCACCACGTGCCTCTGCCCTGCTCCGGCACGGGCGGGAGCTTCGCTTATGGGACCGAACAGCAAAAATGGGGCTCGAGGGGTGAATGGCGAGCGACCGGGAAAGATCCCGGTGGCTTTCGGGGCGCTTAAGCCACCTAAAGCACAAGGTCTACGGCGCTAAACCGATCAGCAGCGAAGCAGCCGCCCCGCGTCTCCAGTGGCGGGCTGGGGCGGGCGAAGGCGCGAGGCCAGCGCGGGCCGGACACAACATTAACAGGAACCTGGACGTTTGGCGGGTGAGCGTGGAGCGGGATCAGGGCTGGGCAGCCTGCTGCATCTGCGCCTGCCGCTTGGCTTTTGTCTGGAGGTACCTGCCCTTCCCTTCCTCGAAGCGCCGCTTCTCATCCTCCGTCTCCGTCTGCCAGGGACAGAAAGAAAGCAAAGCCGCGGGCGTTAGCTGCCTCGGGGCAGCGCGGTTCTCCTGCCCTGCATTTTGCAAGCATGTGTGGGAGGGAAACGCGCCACCCTGGACGGGAAACAAAGCAAAACTTGTGCTCCGTTAAACACGTGTGTTTTGACAGCTGATGTCTAATTAGCCAACAAAATACTAGGAACACAGGAGAGCTTAGAGCAGGAGCTGCATGAAATATTCATGGAGAAGCTGCCCTTAGGCAGCAGTGCTGCATCCCCTGTCGGCAGAGCTGTGGCCGGGAGAGCTGAGAAGAGGTGAGGGTTGGAGCAGGGACAGGGGGTGCAGGGGCTTGTCTCGGACCCTCCCCTGCGGGCAGGACGGGAAGCTGTTGAGCCTGTCCTCAACCATGGGAAAGGAAAGTCTCCAGCCTCCACACTGTCAATTTTCAAAAGAAATCTAACCCCAAACACTCTGATACCTGCTCTGGAAAGGCTCATTCACGCCTGTATTTTTCTACTGGGTAACTCGAGGGAAGAGGATTTGTTGGACAAAAAGGCTATTGGGGTCTGGCCCGGGAGGGGCAGGGGAAGGGCTGGTGCGCGGCCGAGCTCTTACCAGCAGCTGCGGCACCGGCAGGGGCTTCCCCTCCTTGCTCAGGGAGACATAGGTGAAGAAGGCGCTGACAGCACGGTACCGCTCCCGAGTCTCGTCCACAAATGGGTCGGCGTCCACAAAGACTTCAATTTCCATGGATTTATTGCTCGTGAAGGTCATGCGCCCCGAAATGGTGATGACGCTGCCTGTGAGGCGGAGAGGGGCTGGTTGAGCAGGTGGCCCCAGCTTCTGCTCGGAGGAAGGGAGCGAGGGGTCCCGCGTGTTGTAAGCTTAAGCCATGCCTCAAGCTTCTGGGCACAGGACAAGTCCAACCGGGACTGAATTTCTCTGCCCGTGTGCACCCAAGGGAGCCAGGCTGGGGAGAGCAAAGCAACCGCCACCCCCCCAGTACCTTTTTTGATCTTCTCGTGGAAGTTGATGGCGTCCACCGAGGCGGTGACGATGTTGGTCTTGCAGTGGCGAGCGGCAACAATGCCAGCGACCTCGTCCATGAGCTTCATGGTGACACCTGGAGGAGGAGGAGGCAGAGGGTCCCATCTGAGGGAAGCTGATGGGATTTGGTAAAGCCACACGTAGCTTGCTCAGGCCCTTTGCACAACCAGTGCTGTGCCAAGGAGCTGGACTGGAGACCAAATCCCAACAGCAGGAAACCCCCAGTACCAGCACCGACTCCTGTCGAGAGGCTTAAGATCTAGGCCAGCTCTGGCTCTCCCAGATGTCTCCGAGCAAACCTCACCCTTGCAAGGCAAGATCAGTCCCACAAACCTCCTGCTTTGGAAGAGCCCTGAGCCACGTCGTTGGGGGGCTTTTTAAGCACACAATTAGATGAAGCGCAGAAACCAGCATCCTCCCAGCCCTTGGCAAATGCACCTCTCCCTGGGCTCACACTGCACGTGTCTGTCCCGTCCTGCCCAAGCAGCAGGCAATGCGCCAAGAGGGAATTGATCCAGCAAACAGCATTCGCTGGCTGTTCGTCATACCAGATTTGCAGTTTAGGAGACGATGGTGAAATTGCAGGATTTACAGTCTGAGCGTGTCGGTTTTCAGGGCCTTGTTTAAGCACAGAAAAAAACCCAAAGTTTTTGTCTCAGCTGAAGCAATGTGGAACCTCACAGACAGTGGAAACGGGTTTGCACACCCTCTGAGGCAGAGCCTGCTTCTTGGAACACTGAGACGCACGAATAATTCCCGAATCACAATTCTGCTCCAGGGAGAAACCAACACAGCCGCTTAACAGGGCGGCGCTCACTGACCTCCATGCACGAAGCCCAGCAGCGTGCAGTCCGACGGCCCCACCAGGTGGATCAGGCTGGACTGGCTGTAGCCAACAGTGTGTGGCTCTGTTAGAGAAAGAGCAAAGCAGAGGTCAGAGTGGGTCACCAGCACCCAAACACTGACGTACGCCCCTGCCTCAAACCGTCTGAGGGAAGAAAATGCAGGGCTGGCATGTGGAAAGCTGAAGGATACGCAAATCAGCGCTGAAATCAGCCCCAAGAACCCTGAGAGCAGAGCCCATTCGCCACCTGGTTGGCTGCCACCTCCCTCTAACACCCAACGATCAATTTTATTCCAGCTCATGTTGTTTCTTCTTTCAAAGTGCTCAAAGACAGAAGGGAGAGAACTGGATGAGTGCAGGCTGTACACTTCCCCTCCTCAGGGCCCCGGCTGCAGCCCAATCTCCCCAAACCCGTCGCTTAGCGGCATCTCCAAAGGATCACACTGTGCCCTCGGCCCCACACCCCCAGCCCTGGGACATGCTGTGACCCCTGACTGCCACTGGACCCACTGAGATCACACCCTCTGACCGCTGACAGAGGAAAACTGCCCTCAGGGGTGGCAGCATTTTCTGTCTAATGGGAGATGCTAGAGGCGTTTAATGCAGGAAAAACCATCTGAGCCCCGACCGCTCGGCGTCGCCTCCTCGGGGAGGGCACCCGCGCGGCAGCACCCGCAGAGCCTTACCTTTCGTCTGCCTGTCTGTGAGCAGGGAGAACAGAGGGAAAAAAGGCATTTGAGCGACTTTCATCCCACGTCAGCCCCCAGTGACCCCAGAGCCACCTCTCTGCCTCTGCCTGAGGGCCACTGCTGGGCATGGAGGCCACAGACCACTTGCCCCTTTGGCTTGCTGTCAGTGACCCAGAAGCCAGGGCAACGCTTCCAGTGGGAAAGAGATCCCCAGCGATCCCCCAGGGAAATCGAGCCCCCCAGCTCCTCCCCAGCAAACACCAGCCGACAGGCTTCTTGCTGAAAACTGACTTCCAGAGAGAAGCTGCAGCTGCAGAGTGCACAAAACCCTCAGCCAACCTTTGCATTCCCCCTGTGCTGGGCAAAGCCAGCTCCCACTGGCCAGGAACACATGAGGGATGTAAGGACCGGTGGCAGGAACCATGTTTTGGCAGAGGGCATCCCATGAACCGGCCCCAGCAGGCAATCACAAGTGCCCACCCAGCCGCCCCTCTGCCCTGGGGATGTAAGGAGTCGCCTCAGAGACCAGTTCAGCCTCCCAGCGCCACTGGGATGTTTCCACAGGCCACGTGCCGCCCGCCCGCGTTACCTGGGTTAATGACAGGGAAGATCACATCGCCGTTCCTCTGCTTAGTTTCCAACCGATCCAGCTTTTGCTCCTCGTAACGCTTCTTCCCCTCGTCCTCCTGCTCCTTTCTCACATACTAGAAGGCAAGGCCAGTAGGAGCAGGGTCAGCAGAGCCACCCGCACAGCCAGGGGTGCCAACAAGGCCAGGTGAGTGCCCCAGGGAGGGCGAGCTCTGCTGTTTGGGGAGCAACACGAGCCGTTCTACCTGGATGGGGGGAACCTCGAGGACCTTGTTCACGTTCTTCAGAGACAGCGGCACATACCACAGCGTTGCCTTGTTCGTCACCTTCTTTGCCCCTAGAAGAGAGGGTGGCAGAGGATGACCATGCCGATGCCAGCAGCACTGCGGTCTGGGGCTCCTGCTGCGCTTCGGCTCAGAGCGGAGGTGACAACGAGCATTTGGGAAGGTGTCCCAGCAAGTGGAGCCGGTTGCCACAGCAGCAGCAGGAAAAGGGCCTTTTTGAGGCCGAGGGCAGCCAAGGGCGGTAAATGAGGCAGGAGGAACAAAAGGCAGAGTTCTCCATTCTTCACTAAAAACGATCAATGAGCTGTGATCCCCAGGGAACCTGCTCGGCTTCCCTTCCCAGCACCGACCTCCCTGCTGCCCTCGGTGCTCTCGAGAAAGAGACGAGGTCTCCCCTTTGCCCAATGCTGTTGATAACAGTGGGCAGAGGACAGGATCACTGCCACAAGCTCTCGACCTCACATTTTGGGACAGGTCTGCTGGCAGCCACCCACCTGTTAAGATGTTTTCAGACATGACGTTGACCTGGACCTCCACGGAGTGCCGGGAGGTGTAGGTGATCTCGGCGCTGACGTTGGCCACCTCGCCGATGCACATCGGGGAGAGGAAATCCGTCCGTTCTACCCGCGCCAGCGCGGCCACGCAGGGCTCCTGGAGACGGGGAGAGAGCCAGGGTAGAGGCCACAGCCACGCAGCTCGCCGGGGCCGCCCCACGCTGTGCACAGCTCTGGCAATTCAGCCTCTGCCTTATCAGCCGGTGGCTGCGCTTCCTCCCCACCCATAACGGATGCAGAGGCTGCCTCTGCCTTGCCCACTGCAGGAATTAACAGCAGCGCAATAACCCTTCTGCTTGTAAAACACAAATTCAGCGAGGTGCTTCCGCAAGCCGGGGCCGTGCTCAGGGAGCAGCCAGACCCACCGCTGCTTTGCATACAGGAGCAAACGCTTCCAGTGTGTGGGGGTGACGGGGGAGACCCTCGGGGATGCCCCGTGCTTCTGTGAACCCCTCTCCTGGGAGAAGCCCGAGGCGCCCCGTGAGTCAGAACTCGCGGGCACTCCGGCACCTACTCACCCCGCCCTCGGAGTTGCAGTGGCGGGTGCTGATGATGGCTCCTGCCTCCTCTATCATCTTCAGGATGGTTCCTCCGTGGACGTTCCCCACAACATTCGCATCGTCCGGGCGCATGATCCTGCCAGGGAGAGAGACACACATGGAGCTCGCACCCCTCTGCCTCACCCACATCGCAGGCCCCGGTGCAGCCGCCCAGAGGTGTCGCGGTCGCCCCACCGGATGAGCTGCTGGGCCATCTCAACACGCCGATGCCTGCAACGTCACGGGCGCTGCCTGCACGCGGCTTCCTGCGAGCGCGGCTGGAAAGGTGCCCTAAATCGCTGCTGGGAGGGGAAGGAGGCGGCATCGCTCCCTGCCAGGCCGGCCGGCTGCTCGCCTGGCACCGCATCTCGCTGCCAACGCACCGGAGCCCGAGCTGGGCACACGCCACCGCTCGGCCCGACTCTGCCAGATGGACTTTGAAGCGCTTAGGGGGGGACCAGGGGGAACAGGCCAGAAAGCTGGAAGGCGGCTGCGCTGCCCGGTCACAGGCACCGGGACAAGGGCACGGAGCCTCTGCCCTGGGCACGGGGTGGGGCAGCGTCATGGCTGCAGGCGGTGTTACCGGAAAGGTAGCACCGGGAGAGGCAAGGTTACCGGAGAGATAGAGTCGCCGGTGCAGCCGGTGGCGCCGGGAGGGGCAGGTTTACCGGGGGCAGGTAGCATTACCGGGGAAGGCATTGCGGCCGGTGCAGCCAGCGGCACCGGGAGAGGCAGGGTGACCGGGGGAGGTGGCGTTACCGGGGAAGGCAGCATCGCCGGTGCAGCCAGCGGCACCGTGGGAGGCAGATTTACCGGTGCAGGCAGCGTTGCGGTGCCGGTATCCGCGCCGGTAGCCCCCCCGGTGGGCCCAGCGCGTCCTCCCCTGCCCTAACATCCCCGGCACCTGGCGGAGGTGTGGGAGGGGCTCACCTGGAGACCTGGATGGCGGCGGGCCCCGGGCCCGCGGCGCCCCGCTCCGACATGGCGGTACCGGCGCCCCGCCCGCAGCGCCGCAGCGGCAGCGCCCCGGCAGGCCACGCCCCCAGTGCTCCCATTGGCTGAGAGAGCTTGGATACGCCCTCTCTGTGCTGCCATTGGCCGAGAGCGCTTGGCCACGCCTCCTCCGTGCTCCCATTGACAGCGCCAGAGAGGCTCGCGTTGGCCACGCCCCCGCGCGGCTCGAGCCGGCACAGCGCGGCACCTGCCCCCTGCCGGCGCCGGCGCCGGCAGG
>WAAB01022178.1:0-13082 GCA_013389865.1 Piaya cayana | reverse complement strand
AGCGAGGAAGTCGACGGGGTCGAGCAGCTGCCCGGTGCGACGAGCCTTGGCCAGCACCGGGGCCATGACGCTGCGCCACAGCTCGCGGTGCAGCCGGATGATCTCCCCGACGTTGCTGAAGAGCCGCTCGGCATCCACCTGAGGGGCGAGGGGTCGGCCGTGTGGGGGTGGCACCTTCACCCGGCCGCACCCCCGACCCCGGGGCCGTCCCCGTGGGGTCCCCGTCCCGCGGCCCCCGCCACTCACCTCGCAGAGCAGCCCCGACTCCTGCAGGTTCAGCAGGCAGCAGAGGAAGAGCTGTGGGGCAGAGGGGAGCCGATGGGGTGCAGCCGCGGCCTCTCCGTGGGGCGGCCCGGCTGCCTCCGGCACTCACGTCAGTGATGACTTTGAGCTTGCGGATGTAGCTGGCCTCGGTGTGCAGCAGCTCCCAGATGGCTTCCTGCTGGTGGCACTGCCGGCGCGACAGGCCCTGCGGGGCGTCCGTCAGCACCGTGCCAGCGCCCGGCAGAGCCACCGCGGCCCCGCGGCCCCAGCCCTACCTCTGCGCCGTGGATGATCTGCTGCCAGCTCTCCTCCAGCGCCAGCCCGGCCTCGTCCCCGTCTTCCTCCCAGGAGTCGCGGTCGAAGCGGAGCTGGGGCGGCAGCTTGGGCAGCCCGAAGGTGCCGTAGGCGTGCAGGCGGCTCGCCAGCTGCTCCAGCTTCTCAGTCTCCTGGCCCAAAGCAGAGGCAGAGCGGCTGGGACACCTCACTGACCTCCCCGCCTGAGGAGCTGGGGGGGGTCGAACCCCAGGGCACCCGTCCCAGCTCCCCAGCATCACCCCCTGCCCACACACGCATCCTACGTACCCGCCCGAAGGAGCCGGCGCTGGTGCCGGAGCCGAAGAGGCCGCTGAAGCGGCTGGCGGCGCGGTTCTTCCAGGTGTCGGTGCCGTTGGCGGGCAGGGCGCCTCCGCCGTGGGGGGCCAGCTCGGCGCCGGGGATGCTGGCGTCCCCCAGGAACTCGGTCATGTTCTTCCTGCGCCGGCCGGGAGCCTGCAGCCGGGACAGCCGGAGCCCTCGGGCTCAGCCCAGCACCGCACGCCCCACGGGGACAGCGGAGAGCGACGGCAGCGCTGGCACCGGGCACCCGCGGCACCGACGGGCACCCAGGGGCCTCCAAGGGCAGCGGAGCCCGGCCACGCTCCCCTGCCCGCACTGACCTGCCTACCTGCATCCTGGGGCGCGGGGCAAGCGGCCCCCGGCACCGCGGCTCAGGGCATCGCGCGGGGCACAGACCCCGGCCGAGCCCCCACCCAGCCGCTCGCCCAGCTCGGACGGCGGAGCCGGGCAGGCTGCAGTCGGACTGCTCCGAAACAAAAGGAGGTGGGGCCAGCACCGAAAAACTAATTTCCCCCTTGCCAGATAAGCTCACCAGAGCCAAACAATTCACCGGCCGAGATCAAAGCCCCCCAGCTGGCCGCGAGAGCTGGGTCACGGCCAAGCAGCTCCCGCGGGCCTGGGCACGGCCGCTCCACACGTATCGCTGGTTGTGCCGGGACACGGCCGCTGCCACCGCCTCACCCGGCACACGAGGCAGCAGGGCCAGGGCTGCCCCCGAGCCGCGGATGCTCCACTGACCCCCCCGGCACTGCCCCAGCCCTGCCACCTCCTCAGCCGGGAGAGCCACCGTGGCGCCAGCACCGCTACTCACCGTGCCGCCGCGTCCCCAGGTGCCCCGGCCACTGCCAGCCCCATCGCCCCGATGCGGCTCAGCTGCCGCCTGCCCCAGGGAGCGCGGCTGCCGCCGAGAGCCCCGTGGGGACGGGTGGGTACCCGCTGCCCCCTCCGCCCTGCCAGGGCTGTGACGGTCCCGCAGCCACGCATCGTAGTGCTGGACACGGGTCGCCACCAGCCCTGGCCACACAGCCAGCTTGCCACGTCCCGGGGACGCCGGCACAGGGCTGGCACCACCAGCGCCGCTCCCTGGGAGCGCGGCAGCCAACCCGGCCCCACGCCTTATCTGGGGCCAGGGTCCACGGGGCAGGACTGAGCCGTGCGCCATCGCTGGCAGGTGCCGTGGCGAGAGGCGAGACTCTGGGTGGCACCGAGCAGCCACCCCAGCGGGTCCCCAGGGCTCCTGTGGCCTTTGCTCTGGGGTCAGCCCATACGTGGCACGGCTGCAGGGCCAGGGCCACCGTCCGAGCTGCCACGCCTGGCACCGGGCGCTGCCTGGGCGCCCTCAGCGGGGCACAGCCAGGAGATAAACCGCCTCTTGGCATCTCAGGGGTGTCTGCGGTGCTGTGCCACTCACCAGGCTGTCGACACGCTCCCGGTGTCCTGGCCCTGGCCCCAGGAGCGCGGCGGCGCTGGGAGGGTGCAGGACGGGCAGACTGGCCGACCTGGTGTCCCACGCTGCCTGCTCCACCTTCAGCTCGTCCCCGGGCTTGGCTGCGGGGGCAGCGGGTGGTCAGAGGCCCCCAGGAGCCCCAGGGTGGCCGAGCCACCCGCCGGGCCCCCGCCGCACCTTTCACCCGCAGGTAGTGCCCCCCGAAGCGGAACGCCTCGAACTGCAGCGACAGCGGCGTGTGGGACTGGTCCAGGTAGACGTCCACCTTGTCCAGCTCCATCGCCTTCCGCTCGAAGACCGGCAGCAGCACCTCCCTGCGGGGACACGAGACCCCATCCAGCTCCGGATCCGTCCCCGCGTCCATCCCCAGCCCCGCATCCATCCCTGGTCCCACATCCATCCTTGTCCCCACATCCATCCCCGGCAGACTCACCCCAGGGATTTCTTCTTTGCAGCCGGCACGATCTCTGTCTCAACGCCGCTGCTGAGGTCAAACTTGAGGGTGAAACACTCCTTGCTGGGGTCCTGTGGGGAGGCGGCAGCCGCTCACCCGGGGTCCCTCGTGCCTGGTGGGGCCTCGTGGCCGCCCACAGACCCCAGGGGACAGGGGGCAGCGCCTCACGTCCGTGTGCCTGCGCCGAGCCTTCTTCTTGGGCAGCTTCAGCGCCGAGCTCCTCCGCTCCCTGCGGGCACAGAGCGCATGAGGTGACAGGGACGCCGGGGCGAGCGGGGGTCACGGCGGGGGGCGAGCGGGGGACACGGCGGGGGGCTCACCCTCTGCTGTCCACGGCTCCCTCCTCCTCCTCGTCAGACGCGGGGCTGGTGCGTGTCGGGCACGAGCGCGTGGACATGTTGCGGGCCAGGATGGATCCTGCAAAGAGGCGCCAAGCGGGGCTGTGCCGGGACCCTCTGCCTCGCACCGACCCCACCTGCATCCCTCTCCCGTCCCTGTGCTGCCCGGGGCTGGCACCGCAGAGCCGCCGCGTCCTGCTCAGCTCACCTTGTGCGGGCAGGTCAAGGCGAACGTGGCCGTCGAAGTGCATGGTGCCATGGGGGCGGCCGTCGCGGGGCTCACACGGGCTGAGGGGGCCGCTCGGCTGCTGGCACTCCGGGGGGCGGCATAGCTGTGGGCGCACGGATCAGCACCTCGAGCAGCCGGGACCCCCCTCCCCACCCTTGGGCTCTGCCCGCACGCTGCTCCTGGGCCGGGGAGCATGCGGGGATGGCAGCTCGAGGAGGACACTGCCGCGAGGCCGGGGGTTCCGCACCACCGATCCCCCTCCCCGCTGAGCAGAGACCCCGCGAGGGCAGCACGTGTGCGGGTACGGGGAGGGGAGCCGGGGGACAGCACCTGCGCCCGCGTCACCCGCACCTCGCGGGGGCCGGGGAGGCCTCGCCGCAGCCCCTGGGCGCTGGCAGAGCCGCATCCGCGCGCGGGACGGAGGAAGCCGGCGTCTGCAGCCAAACAATGCTCGAGGCCACCGCGCTTCCTCCGATTGTGCGCGGCCCCAGCCCCACCGGCCATTCTCAGCGGGTTATTTTTAACCCTCCAGAGCGGCCTGTGACCCCCCGGCCAGCGCCCACATGGCCGAGGGCTCCCGCTGGCCCCGCTCCTGGCAACCGGGGCTCCATCAGCGCGTCCCCGCGTGGGACCCATCGCTGCGAGCAGGCGGCAGGCGCGAGAGGCTGGGGGGGCAGCAGCCCCGCTCGGGCTTGTCGGTGCCGCTGTGGGGAGGAAGCGCCCATGCGGCCTCGGCCGCCCCCGTTTCCTGCCCTCCTTCCTCCGGGCGCTGCTGAGGTCAGAGCTGACGCGTTCAACGCTCCCCGAGGGGCCACCGGGCCTGCCTCGTGCCACAGCCCCAGCCCTCCTCGCCTCCCACCACGTGCCCAGCACGGTGGCACCCGCGGCACCTGCGGCACGGGCAGCTCAGGCACAGCCGGTTCGCACTCAGCAGCCCTGGGGACCCTGGCAGATGGTGCCGCCCGCTCAGCCCCACGTTGTCCCCACGGGAGGAGCTGGCAGGATGCTCAGACCCCTTTGCCCACCCCAGCGATCGGCTCCACTGTGCCCCCGGCAGCTGCCCCAGCGCCGCTCGTGCCCCAGCAGGTTGAACCCCCTGCCCCTCTCCACCTGCCAGCAGCTCTGGGTCCTTGGGTGACAGCTCGGGGTGGCCCCAGGGGTCCCTCCCGGTGGCCCCACAGGGCAGTCACAGCCCAGCACCACGTGTGCCCCAGCCGTGCAAACAGAGCGCGGTGACACGGCTCCCAGCAGGGCTGAGCTGCCGTCCTGCCCGCTGTGCCAGAGGCACCTCCGCGTCCGACACGGGAACCCCGGGGACGCGGGTCCAGCCTGGTGCCACTGCCGGACGGAGAAGGGACCCTAAATCCACTCTGGCCCCACGTTAGCGAGCCAGGGACAGACGGGCAGGAGCGGATTAACCGGAATCACAGCAACTCAGGTAAACAGGCAAGACGCCGCCGAGCCAGTACATGCCAGCAGGACCACGGCAGCTCCAGAGTCAGGCAGAGCCGCCGGCTGCCCTGCTCACCCAGCAGGTGCTCCCACCGCCCCCAGCACCCACCTCGTCCACGCAGTCGGGGTTCGGGCAGTGCAGCTCTGTCTCCTCCGGCGGGCACGGCTCACCTGCGGGACAGTGGGGTCAGTGCCAGGGCGAGTCCTGCGGCCGCACCGAGGCTCCTGACGCTGGGTGTCAGAGCTCAGCAAAGCGCTGGGGCTCAGCCCATCCAGCGGGATGCGGCTCTGTGCCCAAGAGCCAGCGCAGCATCCCTGCTGGGGAAAGGTGCCGGCATCCCACAGCGTTGGGATCCGGATCGAGACACGGACCAGGTCCCGCGGGGCCGGCACGGACCGGGGCGGCAGCAGGAACACTAAATCTGCTGCTTGCCAGCCCCCAAAGGGGCTTAGGAGCCCGTTAAGCTTTGACAGTTAAATCGGCCTTGGGGACAAATCCTATTTTGAAGGCTTTTGTTATGTGTCTCTTCTAATCATTTAAAAATAACAGACTTGGGACGGCTGACGGCAAACGAGCAGCGCCAACATCGTCCTGTGGGGCAGGGATGCTCCGACGGAGGCTGCAATGGGAACCGCCGCGGCTCGGAGCTGGGGCAGGGGATGGGAGAGGCCAGGCGGCACGGTGACACCGGACAGCACGGGGACACCAGCCCCAGCAGCAGCGCAGCCAACCCAGGGGCTTCCCCGCTGCGCCGCTCCCCTCCTGCCAACACAAACAGCGTCTGCGCTGGCCCGAGCAGGACGGGGGCCAAGGCCAGGGTTAGACTCAGTCTGCGGGGAAAAAAGCCTCTGGGGCCGCCTTGGAGCTGCTGCCTCTGCCCCAAGAGGGGTCCACGCAGAGCGGTGCTGGCGGCCCCAGCTCCCGGTGACCCCAGGTTCCCGGGGTGGCTGCGGCACAGCGGGCGCTGCCGGGCGATGGCACAGGAGCAGCCAGGCCGGCTCGGCTCGCCGCCCCCATGAGAGCGGCAGGAGCTGGGGCTCCGCGCGGCCCCCGCGGCCGGAGCACAATGAGGGCTCTGTCCCCTCGGCTGGGCTGCGCGGCCCCCGCTGCTGCCGCTTCACTTGACCTAGTGGGAATAATAACGGAAACAAATAAGGAATTCTTGCACGCACCCAAGGGAAAGTTTTCCCAACTCACCCAGAACTTGTGGTGGCTGCACCAGAGCCGGCAGCACCGCCAGAGCCGTGGGGCTCTCCCCAGCGCTGAGCCCGGCAGCGGGACACGCGTGTCAGGGCATCAGGTGTGCACGGGGTGCACAGTCGGAATCCCAGCGGCCGAGGCAGGAGGGGTCTGGGTCCCCACAGACACCACGGGGGCCGATGGGGGGATCCTGTCCTCACCCCATCACCTCCTCCTGCTGGTGTCATCGCTCCCACCGATACCGAATGCATCTGAAATCAGACTGTGCCCGCACCGGAGCGGCTCGCGGTCCCCAGCATCCAACTGAGTGGGATGGCAGCACACGGCGGCGAGCTCGGTGCTCCCAGTTGCACCTGCCGCAGCCCCACTGCGTCCCCACTGCCGCGTCCCCGCTGCGCCCGGAGCCCTCGCTGCCAGGGCTGGAGCTTCTGATCCGACGCGGGTGCCCGAACCCCTGGGGTCACCTACCCGCGAGCTCCTCGCCGCCGTCCAGGCTGGAGCTCCAGGAGAAGCGCTCCACCGCCCCGCACTGCAGCGCGGCCAGCCCGGCGGGCACGGCCTCCAGCTCGTAGGCTCCTCGCTTCCTCCAGTACAGAAACATCGCGGGGTCGCGGCGGGGCCCCCCGAGCCGTGCCCGCCCGCCGGTGGGACTGGCCAGGGGAGCCCAGCTCCGGCTTTAAGAGCGGGTCCCGGTCTCTGGACAAGCGGCGCATTGACGCCGGCGGCCGGGAGCCGCGGGGCGGCCGAGGGTGCTGCTGGAGGCTGCCCAGCGCCCGCGCGGGGGGCACACAAAGGGCCTTTCTTCAGCCTCCTACAGACATTGCACAAATTTCACTTTCCGCCGTCTATGAGAGACATTCGGCCGCACAGACAAGACAGGCTTGTGATTAAAATAATCGGCATGAAGAGGGGGGCTGTTCGGCTGTCCAATGGCTCTTGGGGGGGGCAGGAATGTACTGCCCTGCACCCCAGCAGCTCCCCCACGCCCGCAGCCCACGTGGAGAAAGCCAGGGGGCTTCAGGGGGGCTTCCCCTGCTACAGCCGAGCAAACGGGAGAGCGGCAGGCAGGGCTTACAGCCCACAGAGGCAGCACCTCTCCTGTCCCGTGCAGGACCCTCCTTAAAACAGATGGAGAACAAAACACCGCACAGGACGATCATCCCAGCTCCCAAACTCATCAGCATTGACAGCATCCCCTCCCGAACGTGCCGTGTGCTCCTCGCAGTTGTTGTGCTGCTTCTGGGGGCCCTTCTGCCAGAAGAGGTGGCCAGGAATTAAGAATAAATCCTTGCTGCAAAGTTAACGGATGCCAACTTACTAACACATCCATCCTGCTTTACCCAGCGCATCTGCGGTGCCTTAAGTGCCAAGTGACTGCTTCGCTATCGATCGCAGTGCTCAGTGTCCCCACCCATGACAACGGGACGCGGTGCTGAGGTCTGTGCTCTGAAGCTGCCACGGTGAGCGCCAGGAGCCAGCACGGTACCCCAGCCCGAGGCCGCACCAGCCCGAGGTCACCCTGTCCGCCTCCAGGCCCCGGCAGGTCTGAAACCAGACAAGAGGCTGGGTGTGGGCTCATGGGGTGACTCACATGTCCCCCAGCTCCGTCCCAGACATCGTGGGGTCTGATGCCCTCGTCTGGGGTGCTGGCACGGTGCAGACAGGGCTGCTCAGCCCCGCTGGGTGTTTCACCCATATCACTTTCCCATCTCACCTTTCCCAGTGCCTTTTGCGCCTGCTCCCCCGTGACTTGAACCCCTGCCTCACCCAGGATTTCCCCCTGGCTGCATGTTGTCCCCTGTATTTATTTTAGCCACCGTTCAGGCCAGGTTGTCAGCCAAGTCCTTCCTTCGCCGCCAGAACCAGCCAGATGGGCATAATTAGGCCTGGATTAAGTTGAAGCTTTAACTCCTTCGAAGGCAGCGCTGCTGACAGCCCCTTGCGGCTCCTCCGCAGTCCCCTCCCTGCCAGCCGTCCCATTTCATTTGTTCCTTTACCACACGCCGCTGGGAATGTCACAGAGCAGACAGAAGCACTTGTGGGAGATCGCTCACACCCACCAGCCGAACAGGCCCGGCCCCACGTCCCTCCTGCTGCTGTGTGAGACCCCCGGCCTCTGCGGATCCAGGCAGGGACCCATCCTGGGGGCTGCGTTGGCAGAACTGCCGTCAGCAGCCGGGTTACATTTGCAGTCAAGGGTCCATCAAACGCCTGATGTGCCGGTACCACCCACCCAGAAGTGGATTTCACAAGGTCTTCATCTCAGCCCGAGATGCTCACTCACCTCTGTGTGACACCCACCATCCTCTCATCCTCACTTGGGAGTGAATCCTTGCCCCAAACAGCTGGGAAAATAAAGAATTAAAACAATGAAGTTGCTGAAGTCTTTCCAGCAGGGCAGGAGAGACCAGCATCACCTCTACCCATCGCACAATCCATCCAGAGCCAGGCGATGCATCCCAGCCAGGCCCAGAGAGAGCTGCTCAGGCCTCTGTGCAGCACAGGGACACACAGCGAGCAGCCAACCTCCCTCCAGTGGCTCCAGCAGCTGCCAGCCAGGCACAGAGAGCATTCCTGAGCTTGCTCCTTCCTCCCAGTCTCTGTAAGGAGCAGAGAACTCACACAGCAGCAGGGACTGAGCCCCTGGCATGAGCTCTTCCGCAAACCAGAAGCCGCCATGAGCCTCACGCCACTGCTCTCCCAACCCAGCGCTTCCCCAAGGCTGCTAACGGAGAACTGCTAACGGAGAACTGCTAACGGAGAACCGTTTCCTGTCCAAGGGAGCAGCTGCCTGCAGCGAGTGCCACCTGTGTCCAAGTCGACGCACGCAAATGTAAAGTTCAACTCAAATCACACTTGTAACAGACAAGAGTTTTATTATAAAACACCAAAATACAAACCGCAACTATAAAACATCACCTGAACGGGACATGCTGCAGCATCCACTCTGGACACCCAGCCAGGGTCTCTCCGAGCTCTGCAGCACCCGGAGCTCCATGACGTCCGTCCCCTGGCTCCTGCCAGTCTCCACACAACCATCCCTGAGTCTCCAAGGTTTCAGGTGTAATCACACTCAAACGTGTATTCCCTCCGCATGAAATGCTTCTTCTTTCTCAGCTTCCCAGAGCCCAGAATGCTGTAGTTATAATCGGATGTGACATACGGGATCTCTCCTTCAACTCCTTGCTGGAAAGAGGGAAAATAAAACCAGAAACCACCTTTATGAACAAAGCAAGAAGGGCTTTCCTCTACAGACAACGCAGCTGACTGCTGGAAAGGAGTCTCCACTGAACAAACCCTGCTCTGGTATCCAAAACACGAGAAGAACGTTCTCCTCTCCTTGTCGCTATGCCTTAAGGACACTTTCCTACAGATACTGATCAGCGAGCGCCCAGACATCTCTGGGCACGCACAAGCCAGAAATAAGAACGGGAAAGCCCGCGAGCAGCCCTAGAGCAGCCAGCTTCCACCCTCTTCCTGCACAGCACCCACCTGGCCCACGAGGACACAGTTGGGGATGGAAATGTTGCCCAGGAGCAGACAGTTCACTTGTCTCAGGTTCTCCGGAGGCACTGGCGTCAGGATGTGGTAAAGTTTCTTCTCCATATCAATCCCTCGGACAATTCCTGAGAAAACAGATGGGCAAAGTTCAGTACCAAACTCTGTCAGAACCACATCAAATCCAGTCTTAGAAGGAAACCAGCAGGCAACAGAAGGAATTTCACATAAGCTGCACGAAATCTGCTTTTGGGAACGTGAACCCAGACAGCAAACAGTCCTGTTATCGAAGAGGTGAGCTAGGACAGGCACCACACCATGTGCTCCCCAAGGCTGGGACCACCAGGTAATGCAAACACCAAAGGCCTTGGCAGCTCAGCCTGTCACAGCGGGAACCTGTGATCACCCTTTTATCTCACCCCATTCCCTGTTTTCTGACAGAGCAGGTGATTCCATTAATCAGCAGCTGATCTGCCAAACTACAAAAGGCGAGGACAGTTGGAGGTTCCCGGGCTCGCTCACCGAAGCCAAAGCAGTCACAGACCGGAGTCTGTGTCAGCAGGACCGGCCCCTCTGACTGGCAGCGGATCTCATCCGGTATCCGGCAAAGCCCGACCCAGCTGGCGTTCATGGCGTACATGATGTTGGTAGGAGCGACGTCCGTGTGAATTACCCTCACTGCTACAGCATTGAACGGCACCTGAGGGCATGGAAGGAAGAGAAAAGCCTACCATTAGCTCTGCATTCCGAAGGCAGAGATACAGCCACAGCCACAAAACCACAGCCCAGGCATTCTCTGTGGCAAACGCACTGCGTTAAACGCAAACAAGCACACACAGAACACACACGCGCCGTCTTCACAACCCAACAAACACCTCACTCCATACACTGAGCAAAGCTGCTATTTCTCTGCAGAGCACAGAACCATTTTCTTTGGGAAAACACACCGCGCAAGCAGAACCATCGGCCGGGCCATCCAGAGCGTCTCCAAGCCTTTCAAAACCGCTTGCTCACCTGATACGGCACCAGGCTGTGCAGCGGCAGCACCGCCCCGATGTCTGGGTACTGCAGCTGGCCCAGGTAGCCCAGGATGGACATGTCCCGCAAGATCCCGCTGTGCACTCGCCTGCAGAGACAACCGCAGCCAGTCAGGGTGAGGCCAGGCACGCACACACAACAATCCAAACCAGACACCCCAGACAGCATTAGCTGCTGCCTCTCCCAAGCTCTGTTTTTAAAGCTTCTACCACCAAAAGAAGTTGAAAGCGATGTTTTTCTTGTCTCTAAGAAATCACAGGATTTAGGATACTGTTTCAAGGCATCAATTAACAAGGGTAGTGTTTGGTTTGTTCTATTTTTTAAGTCTGTTATTAGATAATGTGTTAGGAGCCCCCCCACGGGAAAGAGAGCAGCACTTCTCCGTGATGCTGGGCAGCCGCCGTGGCCGGGGTCAAAGTGAGTGACCAGCAGAGACAGCCCCTCCCTTCCCTCCTACCTCCGCCTCCCCCGAGCACTCAGAGCACCCAAATCGCACCCTAACACAACCCCCCAGCTCCAACAGATTTAACGGAGCAGAGCAAGAGCCTCACCATCAGGCCTAGGCAGGATTCTAAGCCCACTAACATCATGTAGCACCGAGCTTCCTACTTACGCTTCACCTGCAACCCCTGCTCGAGGGAATTCCGGATGGACATACAGCAACTTATACTCGGGAGCCGACGCATCTCCCTCCCCTTCTGCCGGTTTCCAGCTCTCCGCTGCACTCATACACATCTGCTTGCACTTGGATTGCTGTTTGCCCTTGGTGTACAGGCCCGGAGTGAGGTGCACGTACTCCGGGGTGAGCGGAGCCATCGCCTTCCAGTCGTACACATCCATCTGGACAATGTGACTGGGCGACAACAGCCGAATCATATCAATCAGAAGCAGCAGACCCTCACCTTCAGGGAGAAGGGAAAACATGACTGCAGCCGCTATCCTAACAGGCTGGAACGTGGTCACGGAGACCAGAACTAGCTCAGAGTAGGGAAGCTGTATTTCTGGTTCCGGAGACTCCAGAAAGCACAGTGTCCTTTCCCTCCCTGCACACCACCTCGCGAGAACGGACTCATCCTACCTTTCACCCAGCCCATGGTGTTGATGACCAACGGCACCTCCTTCTTGTAGGAGCTGAAGACGTACTTCACGACATCGAGGTACCTCTCTGTGTCCTGTTCACAGCTAGTCTGGCCGTAATACACCATCTTACGTGGCGTCTGCTGGTGAGTGAAAGGGGGTCCTGAAAAAGCCAGCAGCAAACTTCTAGTGGCTTCTCCAAGTTGAATAAAACAGCCCCCATCCCTGCAGCACCTACATCCCTTCAGAAATAACCTCTTCCCACACGCTGACAGCCCTAGTGCAGCCTGCATCTACGGAGGAACTTCTCTGTCACTGGCAGACTCCACACTGGACATTCTGTTTTTCAGGGCTTGGGGTTTTTTTTCTTGTTTGTTTTAAATCGCTGCTTTTTACACACTTGCGGGTTTCAAAACAAGCCTTCAATGACTATCCAGAAAGCAAACCAGTCTGGCCACATCCTTCAAAGACAGCGACCCCAATCCACATGACCACAACCACCAGCTATTTTCTCAGCTCTAGGTTTTTTTGCAGTCATAACAGCAACCCCCCAACCTACATGGATCCACGAAGTATTTCTCAAGCTTCTGGCAACTGCAGAGCACGGGAAAGCACGTACCCAGAATTGGCTCTGTCACATTACTTAAGGAGACGCATCCAGGAGGCGTAAACTCGGTCTGACCTATGTCACACTCCATATATTCAACGGAGGGAAGGCTGCAGTGAGAGAAGCCCACGTATTAGCATCCACTGAAAAAAGAAACGGGACATGACCTGGAACACGCCAGAAGCACAATCCCAGGTTGCAAGAATTGCATTCTTGAATCCAGCCAAACCACCACTTGTCTCTCTCCTTCCCTCACCCGAGAGGGGATTAAGGGAGTATGTAAAAGGCTCAGCCAGGGTTTTTTCCCCTCTAAATCCCATGCAGCACTTAAAAACCTGTAGAACACGTACAGACTCACCGGTTCAGTAACAGATTAATCAGGTATCTGTTAAATGTTGACTTCCCAGTGTTTTTTGGGCCACACACCAGAACCACAGGGACACCTTCATCTTCCGCTGGAAAAGCAAACACACTCTGAAACAGACCAAATCCATCAGTCTGCTGATGTTCACATGCATTTGTCAGGTAGAAAAAAAAAGCCTAAAACCCCTACGGACCGTGGGGTTCAACCAGGATATATTTTAATGAAATGGAAAAGAATCCATTAAGGAGAATCATGTGAAGTGAAACAGAGTAAAGACTCCTGGAGCGAGAGGGCAGCCCTAGCACTGCAGCCCCACACACAAACTCCCGTGGTCACAGCATTTCAGGTGCTGCTGGGTAGGTAAGGGGGCGTTTTTCCTGTCTGCTACAAAATGGGGCAAACCAGGCGTTCTGACGTCAGACTGGAAGTGCCTTTAGCACTGTGACCTCGGAAAGGTACAAACCCACTCAAGACACCCACCAAGTAGGGGATAAACAG
>WAAB01022177.1:297678-327579 GCA_013389865.1 Piaya cayana | reverse complement strand
GGAAGGAAAGGAAGGAAAGGAAGGAAAGGAAGGAAAGGAAGGAAAGGAAGGAAAGGAAGGAAAGGAAGGAAGGAGAGGGCAAGGCGAGGCGAGGTGAAAAAAAAAAAGGTTCTTTTAAAACAGTCAAACGTTTTATCATAGATTCATAGAATAGTTTGGTTGGAAGGGACCTTAAAGATCATCTAATTCCAACCCCCCCCGCCATGGGCAGAGACACTTCCCACTAGATCCGGCTGCCCAAATCCCCATCCAGCCTGACCCTGAACACCTCCTTACTTCTCTCTTATGTGAACACTGAAACACCAAACCACCACAGGAAGGCATAAAACCTGATTGTGCAAACTGGCTTGCTTTGGTGGTGGTGGGTGTTGCAGGGTAAGTCTCATGGAAACCCCAAAGGGATGAGAATCTGACATCAGGCATTTTGTACAATCATATTTCTTTTGGAGAGATCTCTTCTACAAAGAAATTTACCCTGGGAGAGGAGGAGAGGCAAAAGGAGTCACTGAACTGTGCTTGGTGGGGCTGCAAGCACCAGCGTAACCGGCCCCCATCTGGAAGGGCTCTGGTGTTTCTTCTATTCATGTCACCACGGACCACAAAATCCTCCCCACTACACTGTAATAAGCTGTAAAGCTATAATAAAAGGCCACAAGCCACAGCTGTAATGTGCCACAGTGTTCTTTTACACCCTCACAGCCTCAGCTGACTCACCTCAGTGCTTTCTGAACTACTGGAGCACTGTCAGCATTGCTGCTCCAGTAACAACGCCCAAATATCTCCACACCCTGAGGAGCTGCAGGTACAAAACTTGGGGGAATAAGTGTCACCACTCTGTGTCACCCTCCTTCCCACCTACACGTGCCCTTCTCAGAGACTTTTTAAAATTCTCTTAGACTAAATGTCAAGTCAGTCCTTCCTCATGGCATGATTGGAACAACAGTATGACAACCCAGAATCAGCTGTGTCAAGTGACGATATCAGTGAATGGAGTGTACATCAGTCTCTAAAACTACTTACTACAGTTCTGTCTTCAGTACAGTTGTGCAATATAATGCAAATGGATAGAGTACTCTAGTTTTCAAGAAAAATGACTTTTTTTTTTTTTTCTGGAGCAAGTTGTAGTATATACTTACACTAGCTGCCAAGATAACAAGCCTCCAAGCGCCTAAATGCCCTATGACACTAAGGACATTTTCCTTTCATTCACCAACCACTAGTAGCTGATTGATCTGGAACTACTTTTCAAAGTCTGAACAGCATAACTTTCTTACAAGTGATCATTGTTTTCCTAGTTATGGTGGCCCTGTTTTAGAATCACTAGCTTTGCAGTGACCAAAGTAGTGAAAGCAGCTTCAGAATTACCTGGGTTCTGCATGGTTTAATGCATTTTCTGGCTTTACCTACTTCTCTTGAAGATGCACCAGCTGCTGAAGTGATTCCAGCAAAAATTTTAAAGAGCTAGGGTCCAGAGGCATTCAAGGAGCAATTAATTTGGCCAAACATGGGATCTCCTGCTATTCAGACATGTGAGGACAGCCTGACTTCCATGTACCAGTCCAGATGGTCATAAGGCACGTGTCATATTCAGTCCTATGTCATGATCTTAGATAAGCCAAGATACCTCAAATGGTACAGACACATATGGTTGACCAACTTCTTTAGGGGACTTAGTGACTAACTTACACTTATGAGCCTATCTCCTCTTGAAAATGGGAGATACCTCTGTATATACAGACTCTAGATGATGTCAAAGCCCAAGACCTACAGAAGTATTTCTATGAGATTTAGGATCCTTGAGCTTCATTTGCCTCAGAAAATAGCATCTCAAATACTAGACTGCATTCACTTGAAAGATGTTTTATTTATGTCATGAGTGCTAGGCTATCCTTAGAGGAAGAGGACAATGCTGAGGCAGATGTGTTAGGGAGAAAAACAACATTGTCTACATACATGACTACATCAGGCCTGCACAACAGGCCTGTATACAGCAGGCAGAGAAAGTCTTTTGCATAAAGCAGAGAGGAGGCTGAGCGGATAAGCTATGTCGAGACAGGAGATGTCAGGCTTTGCTGCTGTAGCAGATAAAAGACAAGTTGTATCCTATTAGGTGTACAGGAAGTAGGAAGGAATAATTTCTTCCATGGATGGCTTGGGAAATGACACTGCCATGCTCATGAAATCATAAGCAAGGCATACAGAAAGTCCCTGGCTTAACTGTCTTGTGATGACTTCTTTGCAATAGAAACAGGTTGGATCTACCTTTCCTGTGCCAAAGAAAATACATTGCCAATGCCTGAAAATATAAGGATATCTTCCAGTCAAAGAAGCAGCTGGAGGAGGATGATTCCTATAATGAGTTCTGTTTGCTGTTTGTGGAGACATTTAGTGCTGTCTCTTCAAACCAGAGCCTGTGAGGATTTATTTCCTTTGCATTTGTCTGTTGGGACTAAGGGAATTTGTTAGCAGCCTTGTTTTAATCAGGGCTAATGTTGTGCTAACAGCAGCAATTTTATAATTACATAACAGTTTTCATCTTATAAGTTCCCTCAGCTTATAAACTCTGAACACGGCTTCCAAAGACAGGAAAGTAATGGTTGTTTAACAGAGCGGAAAACCATTCTGCATTGCTTAGGAAAGTGACATATCCCATGCTGGTATTTAGGGAAGTTGTGTTTTCTCTCCAAGCTTGCTTTGAGATTTTTAACAGTAAATTCTGAATTGGATTTAATTTTTACAGCTCTCCTAAGAGTTGCAGAATGGTAGATGAATGCCCAAATGCACCATACAAGCCTCTTTTAAGACTAACGGAATCAGATACCAATACAAAGATGGGTGACAGCAAAGATTGGTACCAGTAAAAAACCTTACCCTATTGTTAAAGCATCAGAATATCGACAGAAATCTATAATTGCTAGTTTTCCTTTTATACACCAACAAACCAAGCCCTCCCATTATCCCAGATTGAGGTTATAAATATAGTCCTTTTTAGAGATTTAGTTCAGCTGATGCAGACTTATGAGCAAACCAGAAATAAAAATGTGATGCTGCATTATGTCAGAGCTGCATGTTTAGTCTGCCTCTCTAGAAATAATCAAGAAAAGTTATACATGATAAGAGACAGATGCTAGTGCCTCAGCAGACATTTGAACTCTTTCTAGTACAATAGTAAAAAGGAGAAAAAACTCAAAGAAACTTGTTTCTTTAGTACTCATATTTGTACTCAGAGTGCTGTGAAGGGAGGGACAAATGAGAAAAGACATATTCCTTGGCGTTACTTAAATTGATTGCATTAAGGTAATATGCCCATTCCTATATATGACCCTTACACTTGGATGCATCCATAAGGATGCCGTTTAGGAAAGAAAGGTCTTTTTCTATGAATGACCATGGCTTGGAGCTGGGCTATATAGATGAATGATTACAGATCCTGGAGGGGAATTGTGAATGGCAGCTAATGCTTGGCCCAGACCAGCAGTTCTGCCCTGGTTCTAGATGCCAGGTCCACGGAACCCAGACATATTCCACTGTTCTGCTTGATGCTATATGTGCAGCTGTACACTGCCCCTGGAGTCCCTCCCTTACATCTCCTTAAGTTTCCTGATGTGCCAAGAAGGTGAAGGGAGATGGAGAGTCAACAGGATGCACCTCTGGCCCCACTCTGCACGGTTCACTTGTCTCCTCCTCTCTAAGCACAGTTTGTTTGCATTCCCACCTGGGATGAAACCTATGCTGACAGGTAGATGGGAGCCCATGCACATCCCACAGGTAACCTGGACTGGCCTGATGGATGGATCAGCCAGTGGGCAGTAGCTAATATGCGGCGGAATGGCAGTTCCTGACGGATCCACTCAGCAAAATCATCAGCCCACAGCTAAGGTGCTATTACTTAAATTCACTGGAGGCCAGATCCTACCCTCTGTTTTACTTTCTCAAACACATGAGGTTGGTCTCTGGGGTAAACAAAGAGAGTCTTTTCTTTCAAGGATACTTTTCAAAACAGGGTGTTGAAAAACAACTGTTTCTGTTTAGTGTCTCCAATGTGTGTGTACCCATATTTCAACTGACCACAACTAGTGGCAATATTTCTAAATGCATTTTCATCCTGATTAAAATAACAGGTCAGATTTTAAAATTTCATACAGATGAGGGGGTACAAGGTCCGCTTTCAAAAAGAGTGACATGACGCATCACTTTGTCCATCTCCGTGTGTTTCTGAAGAGATTTTCTCATCTACACAGAAGATACCTGGAGTTCACTAGGTAAAGAGCAACTTGTGGAGAAGGGGATCAGGAATACCCAGATTCTTAGGCTGCCCTTGAAAAAAGACTCAGGAAATTTGTATTTAAATTGATACAGGACTTAGAACTAAGAAGTTCAGGGAGATTGGATGAGCAAGATGCTGTCAAAGAAATCTCAGATTTTCAGACTTTCAAGTTCTTGTCAACCAACCAGATACGTTGCCAAGGGCAAACTCAATGGACAAATCAGCAGAATGCTAGTCAGAAAACTAACACAAAGGCAAAGTTGTTTCAAAACCTGCCTTCTTTCCACTAGGGCTTCAGTGAAATCAGTAAGTTTCTAGGAAATGTGATGACTTTGATAATCTGGTATTTTTCTATTCAGTTGGAAAATTCAGCCCTATGAAATATTTTAAAAAGATTTCTAAGTAGAGGTCATGTAGATGGAGGACACGCGTGAAAAAAGATTCAATGCAAATATTTTAACACTGCCCATAAGCCTTCAATTTACAATGAATCAAAGATAGAAATTGTCCATGTAAATTTTACCCAGTCTGTCTTGTCTTCTTTTTTTTCCCCAAGAATGTGATAAGTTTATTCTTTTTAAATCCCTCTGCGAATAAACTGTGTGTTTAGAGCTGTTTGTAGTAACACAGACTTTGCACACTGGAATGAGCAGCCAGCTTTATGAGTAGCTTGAAGTGGAATGTGAAGAATGACTATCCCATGTGACAGTGCATCACTGAAGTCCACTTAGTATACTTTATATGCTGACCACCATGCCATCTAGATCAGATACAAACTAGGTTGGATGACCCAAGAGTTAGATGAGATACAGTCCCCATGGAGATGAGAAAGCAGTTTCTCATAACAGAGGGCACCAGCAAGCATTAAGGGAAGTCTGTAACCCCATAGCCACCCCACTGGGAGATCTGCCCTTTGTCCTGTCTAGAACAATTCCTACCAGCAATATACAATGGCAGTTCAGCATAATTTGTTGTAGGCATATTTTATTTTTCTCCTCGGTGGTGGGCTGGTGTTTTAAGAAATAGAAATTTCAGAGGCTGTCGGTTCACACATACTGTAGTAAGATACTAAAAAGAAGCTAGGGTCTTTGTCCAAAAAATTCAGAGTAAATAAACTGTTACTCCAAGCTCAACCAGAAACTCTAAGTAACTTAAAATTGTTCATGCGCTTTTGAAAATGTTACCCAAGATGTCTCTATGTCCAGGAACTTGATTTATGTGCTCTGAAAGAGTGAGTTGCTTTCAGTTAGAAAAGTTTCCATCAGCCTTAAGCCTGTAGTATTCAGAGGGTTTCACAGAGACTCTTACACCCCAATATTGCATCTTCCACTCTGTCACATTTAAACTCAAGAGATTTGTCTATCATAGCTTTAGTTTGATTTAAGACCACTGAGGGAAAAAAAATCCAGCAAGTAAAATATACTGTGGCTGGGAATGTGATCCATCATCTCAGTGATGATCTTTCTCTTTATAATGCAGTCTTCATATGACTTTCTCAGGTTCTACAACTGTAAAATGGAGATAAGATTTCCTTAATATTTGTAAGTGCTTTGGGATATACAGATAAAAAACAGTGCTGGTGCAGTTCAGAACCACTGAAAACGACAGTCCTCCTTACTTCAGTTAATGTTTTGAAGGACAAAAACTGTCGTGCTTCAATCAAATAGAGCACTCAGGATCCTTCTTTAGAGACTGTCATTTCCTTGCTCATACTTAAGGTAGCAGGAACTGGATCACCCACTGACATTCCCTTCCACCACCCACGTCCATATAAGAAATAAAGTCAGCTCCTCTGAATTGAAACTAAATCCTTCTGATTTAGCAATGCACATTTCTACTTAAGCAATAAACATCTGTCATCTGCCATTCATTAATATTAATTATAAATGCTCAATAGCTCATGAGGTCCAAGTCCACCAGCTGAGATTTTTCCAACTCTGATCTTGTTAGGGTTTGTATAAAAAGTGTCCAGAAGAGTTCTTCAAAGCTTGAAGCCAACAATAAGTGTGATTTGCAGAGCAGAGTATTTAGATTATGTATTTAGAACAAGGGTGGTTAGAAAGGGTGATTGGGAGGGAGGGAAGGAAGGAGAGGAGTACAGACCCTGAAACAGCGTTCCTTTAAATGCTTAAGAGGTTTAGATCTTTCTTCAGGCTAATGACAGGGAGAGGCATTGTCCATAATGAAACTGGCCCATCCATTAAGCATTACTGTAAATGAAAGGTTGCGTGAATTAAAGGTTGTTCATCTCATGTTTCAGGAATGTATCTGTGTCTGAAGCCTGTTTTCCTTTTAAATGGAGTTCTTCAGATGACAAACGAGAGAGAGAATTTCAGAAGGCAAATGGGTAGAAGTAAATACACACTTAAGAATAAAGCAGAGACATAACTGTAGCTGTAAATCTTTATACTGGGCTACTGTATACCATAGATATTGGGGAGGATTAGAGTTGAAAAATTTCATTACTAGGTAATTTTGCTGGTAAACAAAAAAAGTTAGAAAAATCTCCACCGTTAATCATTAAATTATAACCTTAATATCACCTGTATATCTTTCATTTGTGGAACACATGTTAATTCCTTTACTACCACTTTGTATTTCAAAGAGCTAAAACCAGAAAATGTAGGAAATGCCTTCTCTCATTTTTATGTGGCCGTGGTGTCCTTCAATGATAAATATTTATTTTTTTCTTCCCTTTAATTTCTTGCCACTTCAAAATTGCTTCAATAAAAATTACTGAAAAATAATATCTGTTTTCAACAGTCCTTAAAATTAACTCATTTCTTTTCAGGCCTCTAAAAACATACATATCTTCATTGGCAGAGAGGTGCTAGCTTATTAAATTTGGTGGACTAGTGTAAAAATTTTATATAAAAAAATACAGCCCTGTTGTCTTCCTGTAACAATGAGTCAAAGCTGATTAATACAAAGAGGAACATGAACAACTCTCTCAGTGATGCAAATGACTAAACTGGACAAAATGAAAGGAAAGTTGGTTTGAGTTCCTTGACTCAGGCCCAAATAAAAGTCTGAGCTTGGAAAAGACAGCAGGAGGCCTTGGTATCAATGGACAGAGATACTTGCTGGATTTGTGCTCTGTAAATGTGCAATAAGCTTTTTCTCTGTAGAAGTCTTACAGAAGGAAACAGGCAAGAAAAAATGTTGTTGAAATTTTGTAGCAATTTGAAAAATGCTTATCAAAATTATCCAGTCCTTTGCTAGGCTATGAAGCTTAACTTCTATACTTAGACTGTCTCTGATGGACGTTTGTCTAATTTCCTTTAAAATCTTGTATGATGGAGATTCCCACAACCTCTCTCCTGAACTTTACCATCTCGGATAACAACATTGGATGTTAACTCATTGGGAATGTTCTGAAGTTCCTTTGGACCTTTGTAAAGGAAAATTGTGGCACCAAGCGTTTTCTTTTTCAAAGCTCTGAGGTTGGAAGAGAGCTGGGAGGTGGCAGCCTGAGCAGACCAAATGCTACATCAGGTGTCAGAGCTGGCAGGGAGATTGAGCTAAGAAAAGATGATGAGACCGGAGACGCAGAGACCTAGGTAGGGAAAAGCAAACAGAGCTGCCTGGGTGGAGAAGAACAAACAAATATCCAGTAAAATGAAGAGAAACAGCAGCCAAGAAGTGCTCCTCTGTTTTCACTTTGTTACAAAGGTATGCTGAAAATCTCTTCTGGATGGCTAGATCCAAAGTACTTGGAAGTCAATGAGATTTCAGTGGGTCTTGGGTCAGACCCTTTTAAAAGAAGGGCAGCTATAATATGAATGTGAATGTGAATGAGTGCCTTTGCTGTCCATGATTGGCACTGTTATAACAGCACTGCTATACATGGAAGTGTTCCACAGCTTAGGATTTAGCTGTTTAAACAGTGCTGCATGTGTCACCATTAGGTTTGAAACATTCACTGCCTGATTTACTCTGTAGCTCACATACCCCAAATGTTTTGCATTCTTGGACTAAATTTGATAAATGTACTAGCAACCTTCTCTCTTGCATTTGTTGTTCTTTCCAGGGCACGCAGGCCGAAACAGAGAGGGGTTTAGGTGTCCAGGTGGGTAGAGCTAGGTGAGCCCTGCTGTCAGCAGCCACTTCCCTTTGCCATTGCCCAAAGGTGAGAAAACAGATTGCTGTGTGCTTCTGGGAAGTCAAGAGAAATAAGCTGCCAAGACATCTTCCCTGGCACACAGTCTGGAATAAGATTATTTCCTCTTCCAATTGTGACACAAATGCCCCTCCCTCAGAAAAAAAAAAAAGCCTTCAAGTACTAGAAGTTAGAGCAATGACTTTGGAAACATGGACTGTAAGACGTGATAGACCAATGCGGGGAGATGGACAGGTAGGGCAAGGAAATTATGTGGGATATGACAGGATGATGCTCTGCTCTTTTGTACACGGACTCTGCCCTGTACTAAGAGGAAAGATCACCCACAGTTTCCTATTTGCCTTTCCTCAAAACACAACAGTTTGATGTCACTGAAGCTGAAGGTGTCATGGATAAGTAAGGTACATCTGTGCCAAGGAAGAAGACCGAAGGCCAAACACCAGGCAGACCTCTTTATGTGTGTACAGTATAACTGGTCGGTTGTTTTAGGAATCTGATCTGCACCAGCCATCCCTCTTCCCCCATTAAAATCTGCTACTGGGGGAAATAGCCCCAGCTAGTTTGGACGCAAGCCAGAAGGTGGCCCTTGGCCTTATGGCCAAGGAGTGGACCTTTGCCTGCTTTTCTTTAGCAGTGTAGACATAACTGTGGATTTAGCCTTTTAAACTGGAGCTGCTTCTCTCAATTCCAAACATTTTTATTATAGAGGGAAGATTTTAAGCAGGTGCTGGAAATTTGATGCTGAATGAATACCTGATGGCCACTTTGGAAGGGGGTGGAAAAAGGTTTGCAAAAGGTTTGCATTCTCTCCTGTTTTTCCAACAGAGCTGAGGCCTGTAAAAGATACTCAGACAGCCAGTTCCAGAGCACAAGGAGGCACCAGAAGGGATGGTCAGAAAGAGAAAAAGAGCTGATTTCTATCCCTTATTTGGTTTAGTGATCTGAGAATAGTTCTCACATTGTTCACATTTTAATAGAGGAATGCAATCAGTGTTTTTCTGATTCACTTCCCTTACGGGAGCAATTGACCACATGCTTTTTTTCTCAGCTTTGACACCGTTTCTGTTAATATGAAGCTGATGCTGTTTACCAGCAGTCTGTCCAGCACATTTTTATAGAATGCTCCAGAGGACCAGGGCAGTTAGGAGACTTCCCTGCTGCTCCTAGACCCCCAGGACAGGGAGGAGACAAGAGGTGGCAAGGGAAGAGCTGGCAGTACGAGAGGAGAACGTCACCTAAGGAGCATGGAGAGAGTGTCAGCCCAGTGCCTTGCGAGGTACCAGTTCTGGTACCTGAAGGCCTGACAGGCTGGTTTATGGCCAGGGCTGCTTTCAGCCTGACTGTTAATTGAAATGCAATTTATTCAGATTATACAGCCTTAGCATGGTACACATGTAAACAGTGTGTGCATATATACATAGTACCACCTGTGCAGAGGCACACAGTCTGTATGTATCACTTGCTTGCACAGTGAATAATTGTCCATCAGAACAGAGAGGTTTGATGATAATTTAACGTTCACGCTAGCACAAGGAAAATAAACATACTTGTAGCAAAACGCAGTATTACCATTAGTTAGTTAGTTCAGATTTTAAGGTCTCAGTTTGCAGACAGCAACCTAATAAGACTTTCAAAACTGCCTAACTTTGATTAAATTTTGAGAATGCTATGATTAAAGTTTAAAAATGGCTTTTTCCTGCCTTTTAATCCCCTGAATTGTAGAACCAGGGCATCCTCTACCATTAGCTATGTTGGATTCACAAGTCTCTCTGAATCATCTGACATCTTTTTCCTCTCTTAACCCTTCTCACCCAGACCCCTTTTCAAGATCACGCCCCTCTTTGCCAGCCTGTGACAGCCCTGTGCTGCCCATGCTCTGTCTTGCTCAAGGTTTCCTCAGGACGCCATTTCAAATTCATGTTACAACTAGTGGATTCCCAGCCACAGCAGCCCTACTCTTGGTGGCTGGAAATGTGTTAAAGTTAAAGAGTCAAAACCCCTGCAAGGAAAGGAAATGAGAGGTCCTCTTGGCAGCAACAAACAGAAAATAAACAACCAAACTCTTCACAAGACAGATTCCTCAATTATAGTAACTCAGGCTTGCAAAGGCCAGAGTTATGACCCATTGGCGTACGCAGTATGTAAACACAGGGATGCAGTAATTAGCTTTGTGTTCATTTTGAGGCCTCAGAAGTCTTGTGACCCACCATGGAGTAAGGTCATTAACCATAACCACACTAGTGACCTTCACGCAGGACACTCCATCTCTCACAGTTATACGAGCGAACTATGCACTGTGATGTCTCCTTTTTTCATTAACCGAAAAAAATTGTTTAAAAATAGTGCACTGAAGAATTATTGGACTGATGTGGGACTCCATTGCCCTAAGAAGAGGTTTTTATCTTTAATGTGTGGAGTGGATAGAGACAGACTATTCATAGCTTGTTCTGTAAAGGGCAATTTACCTTTGAACAAGCAGGTGCACAGCCGTTACTAGGTATTTATCAACAAACACAACAAAGTGCTGCTCCAAACCTTATTTTGACAACACTAATTGAAATTATTATTGGGAATGAGTATTTTTCATCTCTACTTTTTGTTTTACTGTGGCTGACCCTGGGTCCCTTGAAACATGTTCATCTTACAGAGCCAGGCTGGGTAAACCTTGGTTTAGATAATTCAGTGTTGTGAAGACGTTACTGTGCAGATGAAGAAAATGTACCCTTTAATTTAAATATTAGTGGGTAAAAGTCCAGATCATTTGTACTAGGCTGTTCTTAACAGTAACTGGAAAGAAACAGGCATCTTCAGGGGGCAAATTATTTTGCCTTTCTTAGAATTCATCTTCCAAGTGTCATGGATGCCCCTCCTCATGTACAGTATTACTCCACCCTTACCTTGATCCTTGCTCTGACAAAACCAACTAATTTTTATCTCTCCAGCTTAAGTGCAGCAAATCCTGTCATGCTCTTGCCAGGCCTACAGAAACTCAGTGAAGAGTCCCAGCTTGTCTGAATTCTCAGACAGCAAAACCCTGTCTGTGAAAATTGCATCCAGGTTGAATTCTGATTGTCCAGTATGAAAACAGAGTTCAAAAATAAGCACAAAAAACTGTTCTGGAGGCCTGGCAGTCCAGAATTTCTAAGGAGGAAAGGCTACTACCACATGAATAAACACACTCATGTGGGACCTACTTATGCAAGTCTTAAGTGGCTGCATAGTTTCTATGGGTTGTGAAGATCATGAAACCCTGATTTTATGTGCCACAGATCAAAAACCTATTTAAGAAGTGGCAAAACTCCCACTGATTTAGAATGGCTTCTTTCACTACTGCACTTCCATGTACATTTTTAAAATATAATGCAATTTACACATATTTTATCTTCTTTTATTTTAGATGGGCTCTCTGATTCTTTCTCAGTTTTCCCTGGGACAGCTTAACTGCCCTCAGCCAGAGGTTAACTGCAGAAACTTTTCTTTGTGAGTAATGTTAAAGGGGCATGTTAGTTTAGACTCCAGAGCTCGCTGTGCTCTGTTGTCACACAGACCCATATAGCATCAGAGCATGTATATTAGGGTAGGTAACTCAATGGGTTTAAGTTAACTAAGTGAGTGAAATTAGTTTATTTCCTAGTATTTTAAGTTTGTTAGTATTAAGTTACATTGTTTTCAGCTAAAGTAAATTCTTGATCAATGGCTTGGAATTTTTAGCTGAGTGGTGGTTATGGAAATCTGATGGATGTCTGATAGGACTCCTTCCTCACACTATAGCCAACTGAAGACATATTCAGATATGATGTGAAAAATAAGTTTGAAGTACTATATGGACACATAGCAATAAGGAGTGGAGGAACTAGTTCAAAGAAACAACAGGGATGACCTGAGTCTCAATTCTCTAATGTATTCAATGGATTTTTAGATTCACCTGTACATAGTAGAGGATAAAAAACATTTATTTTACTTCATTTCCCTAAAATGTATACAGTTCTTTGTTAAAACTGCTCAACAGCAAATCCTGTTCCCTTAGTCCCCTTCTGTTCACCAGTTCACATCTAGAAATCAGCTCCTCATTCAAAGACACTGCTTTCTATCTTAATCTTGCTGCACACTAAAAAAGCCATCACAGTGTAATATCTTCCTTGAGTACAAACCATTAAGTGACAAAGTTACCTTATTTACAGGGAGTTGCAGTTTTGTGAATTTTGACTAAAATTGCTGCTCTTCCTTTCATAACAGTATCCTGCTTTCAGAACGTAGAAGGTGGCAATTTCTACACTCCACAATGAAAATGGAATATACTAGTCTATGTTCATCCCACCAACTTTTCACATCTAATGCTTAAATTGTTATTTGTTTGGAACAGGACCTTTCTTTGGTTTGTGTTTGCAAGAACTGGATGCAGTTTACATTGGTGCTCTCCTTTGAACATTTGCCACCAGCATGCAAATGAATCAATGTATGAATAAGCAACAATTGAAATGCTTATAACAATAAACGGTGTAAACAGCGCAGCCTGTCTCTTGCCTGGCATAATACTGAGTTTTCTAAGATATCTTCTTAGTTCATAACTATACACTTAATCTTTTGATGGATGTTTTCTGCCTCTTCAAACTGATCAGAATGTATTTCCTGAAAGCACTTCAAATTGTCTGTTCTGTGGAGGGTTTGGTCAGAACTCAACAGAAAGTCATACAGTAAATATTCTCTTCTTGGCAGAATTACTGGTCAATGAAAAGATGCAATTCCTTCCCAGCAGATACTCTTGTATGTAATTCTGATATTTGTCTTTTGGCCAGTAGAAGTCAATCTTCTACATTTGCAGATGACAGTCCAAAGGGACTTGTGTTTGACAGGAGCACATTTAATAAGGTGAAGACATAATATGGATGGGTAATTTGAAAGGTTTGCCAAGCTCTGCAAACTGTGCTTTTCCTGTACATCTAAAAATGATTTTGCCATTTGTGGACATGGCTACAGGAAACACTTGACTCTCAAAGCATGGCTGTCAATGAAAGGCAGGTGCCAAGAAGGTGTTAAGTGTGGAAAGGTAAAAGTAAAAGTGACCTGGACTGGCAAAACAAAACCAAAATGTGAAGGAATGCAAGGAAGAAGAAACTGGAAGATAGAATCACACAGTGGTGCAGAAAAGAAAAGTTCACCATCATGGGATTAAAAGAAGAGAATTATGAGATAAATTACAATGAGGTTTGGATGGGACTGAACTATAAAAGGAGTCCATGAAAAACATGGGAATAACTGTATCAGAACACAGTGGGATCAACTAATTTATTGCTAAAATGTGTAAGAAGAACATTTAGACTAGTCAATCTATTTGTATCCTCATTATTCCCATTTGTTTTCATTAATTCTGAAAATACTTGCACCTTCATTTTATAGCCAGCGAGGGGGAAAAAAGGGTTGTAATATGTCACATCAGCTTTAATAACACACTAGCAGATGGAAACAACAACAACAAAAAAATCTCTTCATCCATTTTATCTTGTTTGGCATAGCTGTTCCAGAAGCATGTTCTTGCTTCTGTCTGATAGCAGCAACTTAACTAACATCCTGTCTCTGATCTCAGCTTCTGGTGAAAAGTCATTGAGGCATCTTTGACGAGCATACATCGTCATCATGTGGTCTTTGCCCTAACTCCCTTGGCCACAGACGTCTACTCAACATGGAAACAGCAGAGGCCAACTGAGCTAACGCTCTTTTTGTGGCTGTGGAGAAAAGATTAGCAGCACTTTTGGCAACTGCTAAGTCGGCTGCTACACTTCAAGAGCTGATGCTGTGGAAGCTTAACTCCAAAGTAATGCCTGAGCAGCACTGGGGAGTCATACAATACAACAGAGCATTTTCAATATTTCTTAACAAGCATATTTACTTTCCTTTTCCCAAAGTGTTTCTTTTGTTGTCTCCTTCTGTACTCACTAACTGGATGCAGCTAGCCATAAGAACAGAGCCTGGCTTGTTTTTTAATGCAATTATTCTGTTGTTCAAAGGGGAAGAGAAGTTTCTCTCTGTGTATTAAGGCATGGTGGCAGTGGGGAAGATAAGTTGCCTGGAGATGAAGTTGGAAATCTTCCTTTCTGTACACCAGTAGGAACAGGAGGAAAACTTTTAGCTTTATTCTTAGTTTCCTGGCTTGTGTCACCATAATCCATCCCTTAAAGCTGTTTTAACCTAATGTTTTATGTGTGAATTTCCTTAGATTTAGTAAGGTTTGTTATTTTTTTTAATTTTAAGTTCGTGGCCCTGTGAAGGTATATGAAAGTGAGTGGGACAGGCTTTTGTGGCTACTGTTACAGAGGATTGAATAGTGGTGAATTTCAGAAAGTAAAAAAAAAAAAAAAAAGGCTCTCAGTCATATACATACAAATTCCAAGGGTAGAGTTGGAACATAGGTTCTGTCTACCTGTATTGGTTTCAAAGGAATTGTCTGCAGAGGGTAAAACAAGGTAGAATATAGTCTGTGACTTGCTCAAAAGGAAGAAAAAGCTCCGCCTTTATGCATGTTGTAGGGAAAAAAAAAAAGGGAAAGGAAAAGATTAATGATTGTGAAGGAATTCTTGTGGTACACATTTTTTTTCAAGTATGGCTTGGCTCAGATCCATTAAAATGAGAATTGACAGTAAAATACGTAAGGAGTTTCTTTTAAAGTACTTACTACACAGGAAGAGCAGGCATTTCTCAGAGAGAAATGCCTTGTCCAGTCTGAAGAGTTTGCCAAATTGCCATAAGCAAATACACAACATCATTATCACCTCAAAAAAAACCCAGTTCCACAGTTCCAAAAATTACAGTTCAGTACTATATTTTCAGCTCTGGCAAAACTATCTTTGGTAGGAAAAAAAAGTAACTCCTTTCCCCCAGTTACAGTGAGATAATGAGACTGTTTCAAGTTGTGTCACTATGCAGGAGCAAAAGCAAGCACTGACATTTTGATCATAGAACCTGTGCATTAATAGCTTCCTGTGGATGCTCCTGTGAGGCATATACATCTCTCAACTCTCTTCAAGGCACTGTCTGACACAAGGAGGCTGAACCAACCTCAGGAAAGTGACAGCTACCCCATAGATTCCCACAAATCTATTAATCTAGACAGTTCTTGGGTGAGAGTAGGCATCTATAGCTATCTGGTTCATAAGATCCTCCTTGTAATGCTGTTTCCCTTCTTGTGAGATTTCTCCCTATGGAACAAGGCATCTGTCAAAAAGATTACAAACTCTAAAGCCCCTTAATGTCTCTATAAGCAACCTGCAACAACCCAAGCCACCATTCAACAATGAAAGAGTAGGTTATACTTGGTACTAGCATCCCATACTAGCTCATACATGTTCACACAGACAGCAGTTGCTTCACCCATTCCATTCAACCTCAAAAGGGGTGAAAACCTGCTTTGAATGTGGGAGGTGTGGGGAAATAGAAAGGTTGTTGGAATGGGAATGATGGGGGTAAAATAAAGGATGGGGAAAAGAAAATATTCCATTGACACTCCTATGCCAACCAAAGTAAATGCACCAGGGACAGCACAAGTAACTTCCTGCTACAGGAAGAAGAGAAAAGGAAACAATGGAACTACAGTCACTGCTCAGTGGGTTTTGTATTAATTATTATTTCATTCACTTCTTAAGCAAGCATGTCCCATTCTTAATGTGGGATGCCATTCACTAGATGCCATGATAGGGAATAGAACCAATAGGCTGGCTGTCATGGAGGGGTGATTCTGGTGATACATTTGCTTATATCACAGAATCACAGAATCACCGGGTTGGAAGAGACCCACCGGATCATCGAGTCCAACCACTCCCACAAAACACTAAACCATGTCCCTCAGGACCTCGTCCACCCGTAACTTAAACACCTCCAGGGAAGGCGAATCAACCACCTCCCTGGGCAGCATATTCCAGTGCCTAAAAAAATATGGCAAAACCAAGTGGAGTTTCCCTTGGTTGCCGTGCAGTGTTGTGGTCTTTATCCCATGCTGGGACTCCATGAGCCAGTTGCAGATGTAAGGATCAGGCCACAGTGTTTAGCCAGAGCTTGTATAAAGAGATCAGTGTTGGGAGAAAGGCCACAGTACTGTAATTGCAAGAGTATGGTTTTACCTGTAGGAGAGCATGAAACAGGAATTGGTTTGAAGGATTCCCAAGAGTGAAGGATGACACCTGACTGCCCAATTCCCAACATCAACTCCCACCATGACATGCTCATGATGGATCATTTTGTTCTGAGCTCCACACGAAACCCCTCACCTTGGCAGCTCTTCTGGCAGAACCAAGAAAGAATGCACCTTCCCATCCATCCCACCCTGTCTTCTCTAGATCACACAGAGTACATTTTTTTAAGCAGCATTAGTTATTTATTTATTCCAGGCAAAGGCACAGTTCTCTCCAGCCCAAAGAACACCACATCAATGGGAATTTTGGTGAAGCCTGCAGTCAAGGTCTGGGAATTCAGATGTAAATTATCAAACAAGCACAATACCAGTCTCATATGATGATGATAACATGGTACCTTTTCCTTCCTTCTGACATCTCTTTCTTTGTACAATACATTTTCTGCTCTCACTTGTAGCTGGGCAAGGATTGCCCCTTGCCGATGGATGTTGTACGATCTCTCTGACCCTTACTTCATTTCCTCTTTTGAAGCCACATGTTTTTCCTTTCTTTGTGCAAGGGCTCCATGGACTCCACTCACTAGCTTCACAGTGCACTGCAATAAACATAGGACAAGCTGAGCCTGACCAATATTTTTTTATACACAATGCATATAGTACATTAATTTTATTCTGCATCAGCCAAAAAGTGGGAAAATGGAATGTAATTAATCAGAAATTGCAGTAGTGAATTGAGAGAAGCTGGACTGCTATACTCGCTGTTTCACAATTCCCTTGTCACAATAGGGCAACGTCACAATTGATCTCAATGAAATCAGTTCCTGGGCTCGTTCTGAGGTTGCTTTGTTTTTGTGAAGGAACATATCCTTATAGATTCAGTGGAATTAAACTTTGATCCATCCTTATGTGAAAGGACAGTGAAGTCATTGGGTCAAGCTGCTGCAGCTGGTCTCAAAGGTATTGACTTTGGAAATGAGTAGAATTATAGAGGACCAACTGATGTTAAAAGGCAGTACATTAAGAATAAAATATCTTTGTGCTCAGCTTCTTGGTATTCAGCAGCTGATATTAATGGAAGTGCTATCATCTGGGGCATATGCAAAAACAGGCAAAGCAGAGAAGATTTGGGCATGGGAGGGTGCAAGTTTTTCAGAAAAAAACAGGTTACAGTTTCTAAACCACAGTGACCCAAGTGCTTATTCCTTACTATAGGGAACTCAAAGGTGTGCAGTTGGGCATGTGTCCTAATAGCATAGAAAAAAATGAGAGAAACCTTGGAAGCTTAACAATGGACTCTTAATAACTATTATTTTATGACATCTCCTCATTATCCTTCTCTTGTTAAAAGATAGTAAACATTTATGTTTCCTTTATATTTACATTTGTATTTATTGTATTTATTATATATGTATGATATTATTTTATTTATACATATTTATTTACATTTATATTTACTTTCTATTCACATGTATGCTTAAGGCTATAAGCTGTGACTAAAAAGGAAAGACTTCCAGCCCTTCTATAAGGAGGACTTTGTAAGTCAACATTTTTCCAGCTCCAGAATTTACTTCACTTTTTTTTTGAAACCTAAAAATATAACTGACCTCAACCAATCTCAGAGCCCTCCTCAAGTGAATTGTCATGTGGGTCATTTTGCTTTTCATATTGCCCTGGAGCTCTCCTGTTAAAATAATTGGCCTTCACGTGCACAAAAAGGTTCTGTTTTTCCTCTGTAGCTTTAAATGGCTTTTCCTAGTTGAGACTGACTCATTGTTAAAGCAGCTTAGTCTACAGCACTTGGAAACAGCCATCAAGAAACAAAAATGATCCCTTGAATTTCTTTCAAAAATGAGTCTTCACTTGAAAATAAAACTGTAAAAACCATCACTACCACCTGAACTAATATGTAGTTGAAAAGGAGAATGCCAAACTAGTGCACTTTATTTTTATTCCTGCATTACTTCTCCAAAACATGCAATACCAGAGAGACCTACGTGCATGATACTGTGGGGGAGGAGATTTCTATCATGGCTAAACTGTGCCCATTGCTCTCTGGTTGTTGGTGGCTGAAGAGGTTACCACTCCCACCACAGTTCTCAGCCCTCAGCCACCACAACCCACAGCTGGCATACTAAAATTGGGTGAACCTTGCTACAGTTTTGGCATGCCCATGGCAGGGGATGTCAACTGCAGCAGCACAGAGGCAAATATGTCACTTGTTCTGGTTTCAGCCAGAGGGGTGGCAGAAGGACAGAGCAGACAGGTAGGTGTGGTGACCTCCAAAATTGCCCCAGTGCGAATAATCGGAGTTTGTGAGTCAGAGGCTACAGAGATACAAAAGCAGGTCTCTTCTCGGCAGGCAGTGAGTCACAGGACCAGTGTCACTGGTCTCATTCCTTCAGTGACAGCGCCACACTATTTGGCATTTTATTTTGATCCTCATTTTCTGTAGTCGTGTTTGTGCTCGAATACCATTTTCAGGCTTGGGTTTGTTTGGTCATTTTATTTTTCCTTAATGTTTTAGTTCCTAACCTTCACATCTGTGAAAGTAAGCTTCAAAATTTTGATGCACACATGCTTTGAAGGCCCAGGTATTACAAGGGAGTTAAAGCAAAGCAGTTAGTATTTTAATCTTTCAACTACACGTGGGGTCTGGCTTAGGATTTTTGAACCTTTGATGTTAGTGGTGCTGCATAACACTGCAACAGAGTAAGAAAGAGATGGATGTCATTCTACCTCAGGGCAAACAAAAAAGGCCGTATTTCCTGAGGCAGAATAGCCCTTAACATCAAGGCTATATTTGTGGGACACAAATGAGCTTGTGCCTCTTATGAAATGGCAGACTTGAGAAATGCCTTGAATTTGTTTTGCTGGGGAATACTTTTTGTGATACAGAACATTTCTATTTTAAGTTGGTGTTGTAACTGAACTTGCAACTCACACCCTCCTCAGATACCCCTCCCTCTGCGGATGTTGGGGGACCAGACTTACCAATGCTAGTGCACTCCATTGTGTGATTGTTGGCTTCCAGCCCATCAGGGCACTTTTCAAGGCACTTTCCGCTGTATAGGTAAAACCCACTTTTACATTTTGTGCAGAAGTTTCTGGTGAAGCAGGTATCACAGTCAGCTTTACATTCTGAAATGCAAACAGTAAACAACAATGTTGATGCTCGTTGTATATGGCTCTCTCGCATATACCAGAATCACACGATTCTAGCAATGCTAAACAGTCTTCAGAGGAAGCAAATTATATTCATGGCCTGTGCACACAGCAAGGCCAACCACAAGTGACCTTTACATGAAAGAGGGTTTAATAATGATGCCCTGATGCTGAATGGCCTCACATTGCTTGTCTTCTCACAGACCTGTGCAAACAGAGCAGAACACAGCAGAATCATAATATACTGCTTCTACCCTACCCTGACATAGCATAGGTAGCCATTAACACCCCAGGGCACAGGTACTGCTCCAGTTCCCCACTATCTACTTCCATTCATCCAGAAGAAATAAAAATACCCTGGAATTTAGAATCTGCTTAGGACTGGTTTGCATCAACATTTTTTTTTAATGACTACCTGATGTTCAATCAGATGTCCTGTAGTATTTCATGTATCTTCTATATAAATTGACATTACTGGTATATTTTCCAGTTCTCAGATATTCTTGAAAGAAACTTGTGTATGGCAGAACTCATGTCTGATATGCAAGGCCACACACTGCTAGAAGTGAGCAAATACTTTAAAGTATCAAGTTTCTCTGTAAGACTTTACTCTGGGGTCTGTTCATTAAATAACTTTTATTACCAGGTAAAAACTGGGAGAGGTGCTTGGCCATCGCTCTTATGTTTTTATATCACCTGTGGGATTAAAAACAGTGAATTCAATAACCAAAGAGGAGTGGGGAGGACATTGTGATCTTTTCCAGTTCATTTATGGTTCAGAATACATAGTGAGGTCAAAATGTTGCCTGAGTAGTAAAGGATAGAGTTGGATTTTCTGCCTTCCAGCCCAGAGGCAACATAAATTTCTAACTTCCCCCAAATCAGTCTGAAACCTGGCCAGCTGAAGCCTGGTCAGCTGGTACAGACATTTAGAGGACTACACTGAGCATGAGATAAAGTATGAAGAAACAAGGCACATGTCCAAACAGTGCCACCTGCCACCTTCTCTCCTTGTTTCAGGTGACAGGCAAGTAAGGGCAGTGGGTTAAACAAGTCCAGCCTTGGAGATCCACTATCCCTCAGCCTCCGCCCCTCAAAGCTTTCTGTCAGAGGGCAGTGCCTGGTACCCACCAGTGCTTCCTCTTCACATGGGGATGTAGAGGAGGAGATCATCACCCATGTCTTAGGCAGGTCACTCATGCAGGGCTGAGATCCCTGAGCTTTAGGCCATTTTGTGATCTTTCATCTTAACTTCTTATTTGGGTTAATATTTATTGTAATACTATAAAAGAACTGAACAAATAAAGATACAACCTGCCTGTCTGCTTCTCTGTTGACTTGACTGATACGGGGACATAGCATTCAAGAGAGAATAAACCAACCCCTCTCCCCAGCACTTACTTGCACACTTATTAATGTCAGGATATCGTGTCCCATAGTATCCACTTGGACATGAGGAAAGACATACTCCGATCTGTTTCATACCAGTTCTTTCCAGAACAAAAAAGAGCTTGGGCTTACATGACAGGCATCCATTGTAGTCAGAACATGTAGCACACCCTCCTTGGCAACCCTGGCTCTCGTTAGGATGCACTAAGACAAACATTAAGAAAAAGAACAACAACAGTAAGAAAACAAGCCAAGACAATTAAATAATGGTTCCTCTGTACCTGGAAGGGTAGACCATCCACCTCTCCGACTACTCTTTAAGACTGCTTCATTTTTTCTTGTTTCTGTTATGAACTGACATTTCATTTCAGCAATTATTTCATCTGCATAAAAATGAGAAGCTCAGCTGATGTGCTTACATTGTGCAGAAAAAGATAATAGCACATTATATTTGAAATAGATTTTATGTAACAACAGCATCCTAGAGAACAATTATTTTTATTTTAGTTATTTTCAGTGGTTTTCTGTCGTGTATGCACTTGGCTTAGCAGATAAATACATATTCACTTATCCTTGCTTTTCTTAGCTCAGTGGTAAAAATCAGCCTAGTGTATAATTTCCTTCACTGACTAAATGTCATTTGATTAAGTTCTGCCACACAGGAATATGCCCTTGTAAGATCTGATGCTAATTTGCCTTAATAAAAAGACACAGGAGAGCCATCCTTCTTACCCTCCTCATTTTCCTGGAATGTTCTCTCTGGCATGTTTTTAATCTCTAACAATTACAACCTGATGTTCAGACTTAACTCTGCCATTTACTCTGCTCCAGTCCCAGCATGGAGCATAGGTAGGATTATATTTGCCTTTCAACTGAATTGTTCTAATTCTTCAGACAAGGAAAGGAGAACTTATTACACTCCCTGCTTAAAACTACTCAGTTCTTCAGGGGTTTGGGGGCAGCAGAAAAGAGGATGCTATTGTAGACTTTTCAGTAGCAGTCAGTGTATTACTTCTCAGTGTTAGAAAATAATGTTTTGCATCTTCCTGTACTTTAGAAATTGTTACCTACTTTTAACTCCTTCTTTGGTAGGAACGGGACCTGAAAAATAATTGAGCTTCAAATAGCTCCAGACCCTGTGTGCCCCCTTTTTTGACTTTGTCTTGTATGAAAAGCCCAGGCATTTTTTCTAAGTGTAATCTTTCTTCTCTCCACCTGAGACATCTGGTTATATTTCAGATGTAAGAGAAATCCAATCCTTGTTTACATTTGTAATTCCTATTTGTAAATACTGTTGTACGTCCTGTTCTGCGTTCTCCTCAGACCACTGATAGTTTTATAGATATGCATGCCATACTTTGCCTATTTTAGTGTTTTTATTTTATTTTTATCTGCAGACACTGCTAAACGGCTTGCATACACAATGAACTTGCTTTTGTCAGCTCCCTTCTGTGGGTCCCTTGGAGACAGCCCAGAAGCACATATGAATCCATGGCATACAGACTGAAAGCCACCGTTCTCTGCTAGCTCAGGGGAGTTTGCTTGGTGATGGGGAAGTTCAGGAATACCTCTGTACTTTGTTCACTTACAATTTTGGCAGGGAAGACATGGCCCATGAATGGGAAAAGTGCCCCTCTATGCTCTGGAGCTCCAATGACCAGTCCTGCAATCTGAGAAATCTCAAAGGGAGTTCAAGTTCACTTTTCCTCTTTCATTAAAAGAATGAGGAATGAGGGATATTTCTCTCAGTAGGGCTGAACACAAAGGAGAGGAGCAAACTTTGGCCTTGCCGCAGACAAACAATTTCAATGAGAATATAAGAACCCAATTCTCTGTGCCCCCAGAGGCGCTCGCTTTGTAGAACAGCCTGGAGAAAAGTGTTTTTACAAGCAGAAAACACCACTATTACGAGAACAAATGGTATTCGATGTAGTGAGAAGCTGCAACCCAAAGTTTGATTTCACTAGACTCTCAAAATATGAGTGCTCAGTAAGTATAGCATAATTTTCTCTAAGAAGATTTGAGAAGATACAGTGCATATAGATTTTGAAATTAAGAGTCCAAAAAATTTGCTTTCTTTTTAAAGACAAGTAAATGGAAATGTCCATGTCTCTCTCTCTCTCCTGCCTTACGGCTCTTGTATGAAACTGCTTTCAAAGGTAGACATGGTAATGTGATCTAAGAAGATGACATTATTTAAAAACTATCCATTACTTTCCTTTATTAAGTTTGACAGAGAGAAGAAAAGGCAGATGAAGTGCAAAATATTTGTCATCTAAATTGCTATATAAAATAAAGATGGCCAATTTTGATAGGAAGCATATTATGTGTAAGTGACACATAGGACCTGTGACACATTATGAATAGAGTCTCTTGGCAGAGAAAAGTTTATGTGCAACTGCTCTGAAGTCAAGTTGTGTGTGTGAGATCTTGAGACAGGCAATACTTTGTTAGTGAAAAATGATAATTCTATATAGCTAAGATCCATTATATGGCCAATTTCTATCTCTCCTTTAACTCCAGAAGTATTAAGTATAAAAACATACTCCTAGACATCTCCACAATTTCTTCCTCCTTTCATGCATCCCATGTACATCTCATACAAATAACACGGCAAAAAAAAAAAGAAAGCTTTTAGTTCCAAATGAAGAATCATTTTGTTACTGTAACAAAGCAAGCAATATGTTAAAGTATGTAAGTCAAGCTCCATTGAAAGGATGATTTCAAGCCATGTTATAACTCACAGTGCGAAGCAAATCAAGATCTTATTCCTGGAAATGCACAGACCAAAATTCTTGTTGAAAAGTCAGAATTGACATTTTAAATGAAGAAAGACATTTTTTTTTTCTCTTAAAAGCTATTAAAGAATCCTTTATGGATTATCTCTTATTGTGCCTGGCATTGCTTTGAGCCCTCTATCAGTGTAATGAAACTATCATTCATTACACTTTCTCTGAATGCTAGGTAGACCCTTATTCTGTCTCAGGCAAGAAGAAAAGTAAGGACAACTGAGTGCTCCTGAAATAGGTACTGTTTGAAAATATAACACTGGTCTTTGTTATTGAATCTGGGAGAAAATAAATGATGGAGGGAAAATATTTCTGTCTAGAAAATGAGATATCATGTTTGAAATAAGGCATCACCAAGCTCCAGCTGAAGATCTCATTTGTGTTACCTCTCAACCTCCTCCTCCTCCAGATCTGATCCAGGTTCTTGCCTGATGCCTGCAATGTAGGGATCAGTTTCTCCCTTCCTGCAGAGAACAGGTAGTGTCAAAGGAATTCAAGAAGAAAATGGGCCACACTCAGGTGCTCAAACTTCTTTCTACCAGAGGGAGGGAAATTATCAGTGCTGGTACAGAACTGACCCTTATGATTCCTCTCCCATTACAGCAAATGTGTTGGTGCCTGCAAAACTCAAACATATCAGCAAGTGCACACCATAACCACAAGGAAGCAACTAGAAGTTTTACCCTTTTATTCCCTGTAAAAGACACTATGATCTTGGAGTTTCAGTGATGTGCCACAACAAGCTGGGAACATAAACCCCATCTGGTGAAATCCAGCAATGGTACTCCTGTTCAAAGTATTAATTCAAATTTCTATACTTAGGTCAACAGTAGGAATGAGTAAGTCATGTTTATCCACTATAAAGGATGTTTTGAACTCTACAGGTGAAAAAGCACCAGAAGAGCAGAGACCACTCCTGTTAACCACAAGCTTTAGATGTGATAAGAGGGACAGAGAGGTCCAGACTCTTGGCAGAGGGGCAGGTGCTGCGGCCTTGTGAGTTAGGCAGTGGCTGCAGAACCAGGAGATCCGAGCTTTACAGCATTGCTGATAGGTCCAAGAAATGCTCTCATTTGCCACCATTTAGTCTTTGGTGCACCCTGCTTCATGAAAAAGGCAAATACAATTAAATATAAAAAATTCTCCACAGCTGTCATGACCCCTGACCTTGATGAAGTATTTTATGCATGGGCTGTTAGAAGCAGTGTCTGCCATTAAAGGTGACCCTACCAGCCACTGAGCAGTCTGCTCTCTTGTATTCCAGCACTCTCTGAGCACAGTGGAATCCTAAATTCTCAAGGATGAAAAAGTCTGCACAGCAATGGGCAAAGCAAGTGACGGGAGTGCAGAGACCTACAAATTCTTCGCCAACCCTTACGTATGTCAGTCAGGCCTGCTGACTCATCAGGTACAAACTCTGTATGTTCAGGCTTGTGACTAGCTTTAGGTCCAGAATCCACCCCTCCATTTTCTTTTTATAAACCTAAATCCTGGAGATCAGAGAAGATACTAAGTTAATCCTTTCCCCTAACTGGCTTCAAACACTTCTTGGCTTGGAGGGGTTTTTTTTTTGGTGCAAGCTGTTTGTCCAGATATCAGTTTTAAGCCTCATTAGCAAATGAAATCACCAGGGATTTTCCTTTCTCAGAATATTTTCCAAAGCCCTACTTTGGAAACAATGAGTTGTGGTCTCTCAGTTAAAAATAGAAATTTACAGACAGGGAGCTGAATATGAATCTGAACTTTCAATGATGAGACAATAGGAGATTTTGATGGCACACAGAAAATAAATTCTAAAACATTTTGCAATTAAATTTTTCTATCAGTTTTACTTTATATACAGATGAGAATTTATGGGATCAAAAAAAGGAAATATGAAAATGCAGGAGGAATACAAATGCGTGTGTGTTCTAACAGTCAGGAAAAGCTTGGGATAGAAGAATATTCTTTGCCATTTTGCTGCAGCTGAGGTGCACTGTCTTGTCACCAATCTTCACTGACAAGATGTTCATTTAGAGGCTCACTCTTGAAATGGATGTGCTAGGCAAATGAAATCCATCCCTGCTAGAGAGCTGCTGGTTCTTTTGCTTTCTCAGGCTTGCTCATTCTCTCAGGAAATATTTCCACAGCGGAGCTGCTCTGGAATTCAGCCTCCCCAGTTGGGCTGCCCCTTGCCACAAGACTAGGGCCTTGTCTTGTATTTACCCACCATGCAGTGTTCACACAGGCACTAGCCCTTGTGGTGGTGATGATTTGGGACAGAATATCCTATGGGTTCTTGTGTCACTTGGTTGCTCCGTGCGTTCACTGGGTGTTCATTTCCCTCACCTAGTGTGAAGCAGCTGCCTGTGGCAATGGCCTGAAAACAGTACTTCATGTGAAGCAGAGCTATTCTTAATCATGTAAACTGTCCTTTAGGCAAACACAAACAACATTTGGCAGTGAGCTCTTCTAATGAGAAAGTCATTAAGGAATTCAGTTTGCAAACCACAGAGTATTTCCTCAGACTCTTTCTTGGACAGCATTTCTCTGAGTAGAATTGCTTTAGAAGCAGAACAAACAATGGTGGGATGAAACCACTGAACTAACATGTAGGCAACATGCAGTACGGAGCAAGGAGAAAGTCCAGGAGTGGTGGAACAACACTCAGAGAGCGAATACACATTACTTTGATAAGTTTGTATTAGCACTGTTAAATAGATTGCCAGCCTGGGCCAAGATGAAGCCTGAACTCAATCTTGCAAAGCTCTACTTGGCCTTATATAAGTCACCCACAGGGAGACAAAGGACTTGATGTGCTGTAATGGGGCAGCAGCTGATCTCAGGAGGGAACATAGACCCATACACAGCAAATGCTACATTGGCCATAAGTTTTCTGGAATGCCTCTGAACCAGTGGTGATAGCTGAGGAATGTGAACTCTCCATCCAGTCTCCCCTGGATCTACAGGAGTTTGAGGCAACTGTGAAAGGCGAGGCAGTCACAAAACGAGCAAAGAGGAAAAATCTGAAAGTCAACTGTTAAAGGCTTAATGTCTTATGTTTCTCTTTGTGATTTGTTTCACAAATACTTTAAGATTACTTTCTAAGAGGATAGTAACTCCTCCATAGGTCTACCTGATTTCAGTTTTAATTCACAGCATTGCTGCCTTCTATGGTACAAAATACATAACTAAGAAGATCTTCAAGTGTCCTCCTGTGTTTTGAAGAAAAAAAGGTCCCATATGGAATGAAAAACATTTCCTTAAACATCTGCCTAGCTTGATAGAATATTTTCCTCTTCAAGAGGCACTTCCCATCTGAGGGAAAAGAAACCAACCTATTTTCTTCACCAAGTGTCAGCAGTTCTAAAGAGCAACAGAAACATGAGTATGTCCTGCAGTCTCTGGGAGTATCTGTAACTGTTTTGTAGTGTGTCTACAAGCAAGGTGGCTCTCAGCCCAAATGACCAAGATCTCGCTGGGGAAAGCTTCATCATTATTAAACACACGTCTCGCAAAGTGATCCTGAAAATTAAGTATACTGACTGCCAGAACACATTTCCCCTGAATTTGGTTAGAAAGAACATCAACAGGCTGAAGCATCTCATCAGGGGTGTTGAGTTTTATGCAGTCTCCTAGCATCTTCAGCACAACAGAAGTCAGCCACAGCAACCACAAATGGCTCCTTCTCATTCCAGAAAGTTTTGTAAATAAACTGAAAAATTCTTTTCACAAAAAGGAAGAGAAATTGACATTTTTTTCCCACGTACTATGGAGCACCACCAAAATTCAGGGATCCCAGAAGTTTAACCAGTGTAGGAACCAACGAGGATTCCAAGGCAAGTTGTGTTAAGTACCCTGGTAGTGACGGTAAAAGTAGTACTGGGTCATATGACACCTCACATCAAGTTCTAAATCATATTAACAATTGCAGATCTTACTTTTAGAGTCAGATGTTGTTGTTTCCAAATACACAGCCTTCAAGATTATATGTTAAGAAACTTCTCTAGAAGTAGATGATTGAATTACATCATCTCCTCCTCATTGTCTATATAAGATAACCTGTTATAGAGGGGAAAGTAGGAGATGAATAAAGAGCAGTAACCTAATAGTTGTGTAATGTTATAGTTGTATAATCAACATGTCATGACAACTGTCAGACTTAACCACTTGCAAATAAAGCATCTGTGCTGAGATGAAAAACAAGGCGTGAGTTACGGAAAGAGACTATATTTGATGCACATATATTTAGACAGCATTTTAATACACTAATCTTGCAAGATGCCATCATGAAGATCCCTGGTTGATTTTACACTGTGCCTGCGCACACAGAACTCTAAAAACAAAGTTGTCAATGTCACTGTGACTCCACAATCTCTTCCTTCAAGAGACAAATACTTCTATGAAGTAAAAAAGCACAGCTGTAGATTGCACATGCTCATTCTTTGAAATATGCTGTCTTTCTGCTTGATATTACCATTCAGACTGTCATTTATGTGCTTCAAACAAAGTTCGCTGGTACTCAGGTTTTTCTGGTGGCAACAGAGCCTGCCACCCCGTGCTGGTTCTCCTTTTTTATTCCATTAACACACTGTGGACTTTTGTTGTTGCATATTACACAGATGCTCACATACTCAAGCTGTATATGGATCACTTAGCTCGTACTGTCAACATTACACAACTACAGTAGCATTTGCAAGTTTCCCATTTCCCACAGGGTCTTCTGAGACCAGAGTTTTTCTCTCAAAGTTTTATTTCAGAAACCACAGAAAGAACAGCAGGATGCAGATTTTACTTTCCATGCTGGGGACCAGGAAGAAGGATTTAGGCAGCAAAAACCTGCAATCCCATGTTAAAGCTATGATTTTCTACTACCATGTTTACAGCGTTAAGAGACTAATAAGCCAGACAGCAAGCCAGCCCACTGCCTTGGCATTGCTCAGATGTGCCTTTGGTTGATTACTTAATATAGTCTCAATTTTGTGTATTTTCCTAAGTGAAACTGATCAAAAGTTTGTACTGAATGAAATAATTTCTTTTGTGCAACAATTAATTTGTACCATACCGAACCTAACTAAAAGCTCCAAAGTATGTTGTTTGTAGTGGAACTGTTCTGGACTGATGCCTGCAAACATTGAAGCAGAATCCATCTCTTTAAGTTCAAGTCTAACGTCAAATTTGAACCCAGAGTATAGACACTGGGGAGTATCACAGTTCTGGGAGATCTCTAAATGTAACAAGAGGAAAGCCCTGATGTCAAATTTTTATAGAGGAAGAAGTGCAAGTTCTCCAGGTGCATCTGTCAATGACACAAAATACCATCCAAAATTCCAAGGTTAAAATAAAGATTAAAATACTAACTCTAACAACTGCTTCTCTGATGCAGTGCTGTGTAGCAATGCATATGCTATCAACACTCAGCAAATGATAACCCAACTATTTTCACCCTTCCATCTTGCAACTGGACCCATGCCAGTTTAAAAAAAAAGAAGATCAAGGTTTTTGAGTGCGAAGCATGAGCAGAATGATATAAACCATATGAGGTGCCAGGAAAAGTCATGGAACAGGTGATCTTGAGTGCTATCATGAAGCACATGCAAGAGAACTGGATGATCAGGCCCAATCAGCACGTGTTTACAAAAGGCAGGTCCTGCCAAACTAACCTGATCGCCTTCTGTGACAAAGTGACTCGGCTGCTGGATGAGGGAAAGGCTGTGGATGTGGTCTTCCTGGATTTCATTAAAGCCTTTGACACAGTTTCCCACAGCATTCTGATTTGAAAACTGTCAGCCTCTGGACTGGACAGGCACACACTCTCCTGCGTGGAAACCTGATTGGATGGCCGGGCCCAGAGAGTGGTAGTAAATGGTCTTAAATCCAGCTGGAGGCCAGTCACAAGTGGGGTTCCCCAGGGCTCAGTGCTGGGTCCAGCCCTGTTCAATGTCTTCATCAATGACCTGGATGAAGGCATTGAGTGCACCCTTTGCAAGTTTGCAGATGACACTAATCTGGGTGGAAGTGTGGATCTGCTGGAGGGTAGGGAGGCTCTGCAAAGGGATCTGAACAGGCTGGA
>WAAB01022177.1:271891-294451 GCA_013389865.1 Piaya cayana | reverse complement strand
AAAAATATGTTCTTTATCCCAAAACCAATTAACAGTATAAGGCTGACACATGAAACTTTCCAGACAGTTAAATTAACTGAAGAGTGATGCACAGGCTGTATTTGAAAAAAGAAACTACAGACTGTGCGGGTTGTTAGTGATTGTTGTAGCTGGTTGTTGCACAGACTGGGTGAGCCCTGGGACACCAAGTGGGTAAATGGCAGGCAGCACCATTATGACCTCAGCAGTCAGTAAGCCAATCAATCACAGCTTACCCCCTGAAGCTAGTTTGCCTGCAGCAATCCTATTGGATGTGTTAGTGGCACAAAGATATCCATCCTGAGGCCAAAATATCCTGATAGCTCCCTGCTGGCCCCTCCAGCTTAGAAGGCATCCCCTGAAGCTATTAGGTCAGTATGGGATGAAGCCAGGTCCCCGTATCTACCCACATCCTCGCTCTTCCTGCTCAGTGGGGACCCATGGCCACCACCTCCCTTTCAATCTAAGGCTACAATCTTTTGGGCAACTTCAGCCTCCTGAAGTTGCCCTGGAGAGCAACCAGGAAATCAGTTTAATAGGTATGGTTTGAGCAAAATTATAGTCAGTTTTGTGACTATAATTCAGGCTCACCTAAGTAACTTTATTTTCTGAGAGCAAACTGCATTGTTTTCAGACAGTTTCTCTCTAGAAGTGGGAGTGCAGGGCATCGGTATGTAGAAAGGCCGGCATTTATTTTTATTCCTATAGTAACTAAGGCCACTCTTGAGCCGATGAAAAGGCTTCACCTGTAAGGAGGGGCAGATGCGACAGATGACCCTAAACTGACCAGCAGAGTATTCCATCCCAGATACGTCATACTCAGCATAAAACTGAAATTTAATTNTTTTTTTTATTCTGAAACAAAATATAGTCAAAGCAATTTTACAAAATATTTATATTTTTACAGGGTTATCTGCTCTATTGGAATTTTGTTCTGTTTGAAATAATAATAACATAAGTGTGATATGGAATTGTAAGATGCAGCATTTTAATTTAAAAGAAAAAAATAATTCCTAAAGCAAAAAAAAATAAACAGATGTGACCTATTGACAATATTATACAAAGAAAAACAAAGCTATATAATTATATATAAAACCAAGAAATAAATATCTAGAAAATTTAACGTTATAAGTGCCTTTAAATATTTTATAGTAAGGACTGTAAATTGAAAGATTTTGATGCCACTTTAATGTTTTTCTACAACAGAAAAACAGATGAAAAAAGTAGTTTAACCTGAACTGAAGACAAAAACATTTGAAAAGGTTAATGGTTAATCTATGAATTATAACTTTTAGGGATAATTGGGGTTTTTTGCTTGATGTATTGTTTAATATCGGTGATGCACATCAAATGCAATAAGACAATTAGTCTCAGGAATATATTTTTGCCGAGGTCTTTCAGCAGTAACCGTGGTAGAAGTCATGTAATTTAGATTGGATCGCAGCAACATCTTGAGGGCTCATGCTTAACCTTATGCTGCATGTGCAAGTATGAATTTGCGGAGCACCTCTTCCTGCCCATCCTGCTGCACAACAAAATGATCCATTTGCCGTTCTGTGGCCTGAGAGAACTGCTTTTTCAGGTGTCAGATGCTTTGGCCAGCTTACAAAATATCCATGGCACTTTAGAACAGTGCTCTGTTCAAGGACAATTTTTCTAATAACTACAGTAATGAGGAAGAGACAACTGTTCAATTCTGGTTTGTCACACTGTAGAATAACTGCTAAGCTGATGTAGAATAAATGATAGAAATAGAACCCCTTACAGCAAATAGAACTCTCTAATATAAGTTATACCAACAATTTGTTAGGCTTCAGTGAAAAACAAACATCCCGTAGATATTAGAAAAACATTAAATCAGAGCAGTTATTTTAAAGCATCCAATATGATAAATATTTGGCAGCTCAAACGGTGGCTAGTGGCTTGCGGCACCACGTTGGGCTGCCATGAGACAGAGCTCGGATATGAGGTGACCGCAACAACATCACTCCGAATGCTGGGCTGCTGCAACAGAAATTATGATTAAAAAATGACACTGGCAGTGCCAAAAAAGAGAAGAAATTAATGGAAAGGTTGAACTGTGTCATCCCTCTTAACTGCTTCCTTGGCCTCACTGAGTTTCATGAAACATGTCAAGCAATTTGCCTACACAGGGGGGTAGCAGTTCCCCACAAGTACATGCCCCAGTGACAGCAAGAAAAATTGTACATACAGGGGATTCTGTGTTGGGGTAGAGTAATGGACCTAGTAACCAACAAATAATATATAGATCACTGAAGGTTTCCATAATTTTAGAAACAGGGAATAATTATTGCAGTGGTATTAGTTTCACACCCCCAAAACAAACACATGCGCAGCCCAGTAGAGATTAAAAAAACCAAACAACAGTGTGAAAGCAAATAAAAGCATGTATGTAAACTCATCCTAACAGCACCACTGAGTTAAGTGCTTTTGGAGAAAGCTAGAGGTTCTCCGATTTGAAGGTTGGTGAAGTTGCCTCCTAATGGTCTTCTCCTAGCATTGGGAAGTTAAAAATATTAACATCAACATTTTCAAATCTGGGGCCTTCTGCGAAAGAATTAATCTCCTGCTTCATTCCTATGTACATAACCTGTTTTTCAGAGTGCCTGTGGAAGATGTAGGTGGTCAGAGGTCTGAAAATGCAGCTGTTTATTTAGGAGTCCAATCAAAGGATTGCTGCTTCACTTCTAGAGCTAAACTTAAAAGTTTTGGCCTTGTCATCTTTGGGCTTCAATTTCTTCATCTCCAAAGGAGAAATGATACCTATCTGCTAGGAGTGGTGAGGTGTTTAATCCATGAATGTTTACAATATGTCCTCAGCTTTGGCTGAAATTCCTGGCTTCTTTACACATGCAAGCCTTTCTGTGTGATTTTGATACTGGCACCACATTAAACCTTGCTTTGTATGAGACTCTTTCATATATCTCAGATTGTTATGAACACAACTACTGCATGGGTGCAAAAGTGGTAACTATATATTGCAGTCAGCCGCACAATTTTTCTGTGCACAGATTTCAAAGGTGGACTGAGACAATTTGGGAAGCCAGTTCTTTTAACTTTCTGATTCCTGCTCTGTGACTGAAGAGATTAGATTATTGGAAAACATGCTATTAGCGCTGGCTTGCAGCCAAAGGGTCTGCTATGCATTCTGCAAGGGGTGCTGTACTCACTATAAATTAAGGAAAAGAGCTGGGGTAAATTACTCCAGCGAGGAATGTTCCCTTTGGGAATTGTCCACAGCAAATGAGAGCTGTGGTTGGTGAGCAAAGAGCAACAAGGAGAAGAAAAATAACAAAAAAGGTCAGAAATTTCATGGAAATAAAAGGCCCTTTTTCTTCTCTATACTGAGCACAGAGTTAACAAGCTTTAATGTTTGTCAATCCCTTTTATACTGCTTTCTGCATATCCAGACCCAAATAAAACAAATACTCTGAAAAATTACCATGTAAGACCATGCCTAAATTCCACCCCATTCAAAAATGCACATCAGCATATGGTTACCTTCACACGTGTGTTACAGACCCCTTGACTTCAATTAGACTTAATACCTGATTAAAATTAAGGACACATTCTTGAATAGAAGCTCTTGTGCTTGGAGCAGACACATATCTTCCTGAAGTAGGCAAATGCCTAACTCTAAACATACGAACTTTGAAAATGATGCCTTGAACTTCTCAGCTATTAACTAACTCAAAGTTTAAACTGTTTTTCATTTATTGACTTTTCAATATTTTAAGGTAATTTTATAGTAGGGAAAATAAAATATCAATTATTTTCATCATGGTTACCATGTTTTCATGATATTCCAGAGAGCGAAATCATTATTCTTGTCTCCTTTTTAAAAAAGATTTTTTAAAAAGTTCTCTTCCCTAATTCTGCAAAGAAGAGCATAGCTATGTGAATTCCAAAGTAACTTTTTAAAATTAATGTTCATGCATTTTATATCATTGCCATTATATCTGGGAGTAAGATTCCTACAGTGCATGGAGTTCACAGCCCTGTTGCTTTGTTCCTCAGCAGGAGACCCAGCACAGATGACAATTTCATTGCTTTTTTAATATAAAGATTTTCAACTTTGAGATTATTAAATAGTTTTATAAGGGGCTACTAAACTATATCCTGATAAGAAGGAAAACAGATTGCTTTGATTTCAGTAAGTCTCAAACTGGTGTCATATAAAAATGAGAAACTCAAAGCCCATTCATTAATCTCTGAAGTGTCTTTTTCAGCTTAAATCTGCTGTTTACTATGTAATGCTTTCCATACCAACATCATATATAACACTTCATATGGCAAGAAAGCCAGTACAACAAAGGTGTTCTCACAGAAAATTAGAAAGAGGTGTTCAAAGGAAAGCCAAATATAAAGCAGGGAAAATGATCAGGGGAAATTATTAGAATGTTTTTCACTGGCATGTGAGAAAGAAAATAAATATAAATATTGCAAGTCATATTGTGATTTCAATCATCTTTAAAGAACCCAGAGAATGTGATATAATCAAAGAGCAACAGCAGCAGTAAGACTCCAAATATATGTGTAGTTCCGTAGGACCTTTCACCCTGAGGTCTTCAAGGCACTTTATAGCAATCAAATAAGATGCAGCTCCATGATGTAAGTAAATGCTTTAGGGGTCATATTACCTTTCTCTCAGGTGACTGCAGCAGCTCTTTAGCAACGCATATTTAGAGAAGAAAGTCAATGTGCTGCCTTTTTGATAGCTGCTATAACTAATCAGAACTGAGAAATCTGCAGAATGTCTAGGGCTGAAATAGCATCTCTTACCAGCAAAACCAGCATGATTGTTATTGGCCTTGTTCTGGTTTTTTATTTGGCAAAGTGACACTAGGATGCCTTCATGATCTTCATTTCCATCAGGAACACAGTTGCTTGGTCACAAAACAAGAACAGCACTCTGGTAGACCCTGCTCCGATTTTTCTGTTATGGCTTTATAAGCAAAAACGCCTTCATGAAAGTTTAGCACCGGAAAAGTTACATTGGCATAGAACAGGGTTGAAGCCTCGGTTTATGCCTGTTCTTAGAGATAAAAAAAAGTATAGGAAAAACTGCATCTAGCTTAGTGGAGTGTTTTTGCCAAAACCTGCCTTCCTGAGGCACACTCTACAACAGCGCCTCTTACTCTAAGTGGGAAAAAGTCACTCTGTAATTAAGCATTTCCCCTAAAGTATCTGATGCTATGAAACTATCTGCTACTGGAAGTAAAGGTACAATGTATCAATAGTGGAAAATGGGCGTCAGTGAGTGTCAACTGAACTATCCAAGGCAAATTTCATAAAGCCTTGGTAATTAATTACCGTGGCAGTCTCAGGGAGGCAGTATGATCTCAGTTGAATGTATGCTCCAAGTAAGAGGTCAGACATCTTTCTAAAAGTGTGCTGTAGTTCAACCATAAATTATTGTGCCTAAGAAAGAAACCATTGAGTTGGTCCTACAGGTTTAGTTAGGTACCTTCAGACATCCCTTACTGCTGCATCCATTGCTAGGGGCTGCATGCACTGGCGAACCAGCTGTTTGTTAACATTTGCCTTAAGATAACATCAGCAATACCATCATTTTCTTACTCACAGTGAGTTGTATTATGCTCATCAATCTGATTCTGATGGCACAAAAAAAAGAGAAAGAAATAATTCTGGATAAAAGCAAATAAAATTGCTGTATTTTTAATATAGGGTGATGATCCAATGTTTTCTTTGTGATTTGAGAACTACTTGCTTCACAGGAGTTTTCAGAAATAAAATAAACTTCAGTTTCCTTAAAACAAACTCCACATTGTTGCCTTATGAACAAAATTGGATTTTTATGTCTCATAAGGTTTCAATGTAGCATATCTGCTGGATGAGGCATCAGTGTAAGCAAACAGATGGTAGGAGACTTGTTGATTTTACCACGATATATTTGTGCAGGGTAGAGAAGGGGAAACTCTCAAAAAAGTATGCTTCTGATTTCACATAATTTGCTCTTGCTGTATCTTAGCCACTTGTCTAATGCAGGCTAGCATTAATAGGAAATTACTGGCAAAACAAAAGAAAATTAACAGTACGTTTCATTATTTTTAAATCTAAACATATATCTAAAATTCTTCAACCATATGGTCTACTCCATCACTGTTTATTCTTTAAATCAGAGTAAATGAAGAAAGCACTAGTAAATTAGTATTTAAAAAAGGATGCAAACATGGAATGTTGTTTCATGTAAAAAAAATTAAGTGAAATAATGGAATACTTCTCTTTAAAAAAAACAGAAGGAATAACAACTCAAGTTATTCATTGTTCCTAGTTGCCTTTTTTTCTGAACTACAGCTGACATTCCACTTTGTTTCCACAAACTACCATTTGGGAGGAGTGTTTAAGGTGCTGTCTTTTATGGAGCTTGGTGACACCATTACCTTAAAGAGTTTAAACAGCATATTCGCTCAGCCAGCATGGCTATGATCAAAAATTACCTTTTTTTATTATTATAAACTCTCTTTTTACACTTTTCTTGCATCACCATAGTGCTGTGGATCCTGCTCTGGAAGTGTAGGGCTAGTTCCTTCCTCTCACTGACTGTTGGATAATGCATTCAAATCTGGGCTAAGTGACTATAAAGTGCTTCTGTTCTCAACCAGCAGTTTCACACTCAAATTGTATGTGCTTATGCTATAATCAGCAATAGGGCAACTGAATAGCAATTTTTGCGGAACTATTGTTTTCATTGTGATCATTATGCTGTCAGATAACACAAATTTAAGGGGAAAGTATGTCCCAGCAGTGCCTCTGAAATGATGTATAATTGAAATGTTGACTGCTCTTGAACATTCAAGCACAGCTCCAGAGTAGGAATTAAGAGCTCTGGAGGTACAGATTACTTTCAACTACATTTTAGCACCTCTGAATTGTTTTTATCTCATTTAAAAAAAAAAAAAGATGCCTGTACCTACGGCCCCATACTGGGATACATCCCCCCTGGTTGTAGGCACTGAAGATTTGGACATCCAAGATTGACCCATCTGTGCAGGCTCCTCAAGCCTCAACACAGGTCTTGTTTGGTTTAACACTTTTATGGACAAGACAGGGAGATCCTCTCGGCCTGGGGACACCAGACTTTGCAGTCACTGGAGGCAAAGAGACACTTTTAGCGTTCAATCAGTCTGAATGATCATAAAACTCTGTTTAAGGATGAGATGGCCTGGGAATTGCCATGTAATGTCCAGAGACTAGCTCAGTTGTTGGCATTTATGCTTTCAATGCCTGCAGAGAAGGGAAATGGTCAGATTATTTATTTGGGTCAAATGTCACTGTCCCGTAAAAATCAACAGAGCCCTGCCAAGTTATCCAGCGGGAGATTTGTTCCTTGAGGTACATAAGGGGCCTGACCACCAGGAATTCAGCAGGATTTTCAAGGAATTGATCTGTGTGTCTTAAAATGAAATCACTGCTGTCAGCTGGTCTTAGAAGAGAACTTCTCCTTTTCACTTTCGAAAAATTATGACAATGGCCTCTTGCAAAACTTTCAAGAGGATTAATGTGGAAAATGAAGTAATTTTTGTATGAGTTTTAAGAGAGGCATTCTTGCTTCTACTTCTTATTGTTATTATTTTAAGGTGAATACAGTCACTTAGGGGACTTTTGTGCAGCATTCTAGTTGTTCTCACTTATCCAAGCACACTAGCTTAGAAATACTCCTTACTAACACTCCCCTTTCTTGAAGACCATCTGTTTAGTCCTTCTGTAGATTTTCCAGAGCATGACCATTTCTTCTGCCTCACTTTTTGAAGCTGTTGTATGTGCACCAGTGGAGGTACAGAAGATAAATCACCTTACATCTTACCTAACATTCATCTTCCTTGTCACTGTCAAGAAGCTCAAGATGACTTCCTCACTCTCTCATCGTGCTGTCTATTTGCTCTAAAGATGAAAGAGTATTGGGACCTGGAAGCCTATAAAAAAGTTCAGAAAGACCAAGGCCTAAAGAAGACGTCATGGTTTTCTCTCTCCTGCTTTTGGACATGAACAAGGTACGGTGCAAGACCAGACCCAGACTGTAGCAGTCACTCTCTGTAACATACCACCCTAGGAAAGCATCATGAGTGGTCTGGAATAGCCCCAGGCCTATTTGCTTGCAGGACCTACCCAGTGCAAGTTAGACGCTGGAGCTCAGTCTTGGGATCCTTTTTTTACCCCTTCTGTATTAGAACCAGCACACCATGCTCACTGCAAACTGACAATATATAATATAATTAAAATGAAAAAAAACTTAGTTTAGTGAACTTTTGTTGTGGTGGGAAATTATCCTATGATATTCACATGCATAGATGTATATCTGCTATTCACTATGTTCCTATAATATCATGGAGGTTTTCCGGTTACTAAATTGGCTAGATCGTGGGTGCATTTATTCATCTTCATTCATCTCGATTTGTTGTAAGTGCAGTCTTTTTTATCCTCAAAACTAAATCCACTGGAAAGTGACTTGTCAGTGCTACTTCTGAAGTGTCTCATTGTCAGCTTAAGAACACTGTTAATTTCTTCCTTTCTCTACTACTAATATCACATTGCACAATAAACATTTAAGACACTGTTTAGTCGAGACAATTTTAGAATACAACAAAAGTTACAATTTCCACTAAAGCAGTATTTCTCTTTTCCCCTGTAACACCGGACAAAACAGCAAAGCTTTTTCTTTATATGTTTTGGGATGGGGAGAACTTGGGGTCTTGAGGTTTGGTTTTGTTTTCTTTTCAATTTTTGAGGCAATCCAGAGAAAGGCAAAGCAGCCCAAATTGAGGCTCTGGCTACCTCTGCAGCCTGATACAAATCATTTAAAACACATTGGTCAGGATAGCACACTCTACCCATTGCTGTCTAGAAGATTTGCAAGCATAGTGCACACATTACAGAATGCTGTCTCTGCACTTATTATTTATAATAATAACACACTAATGCTCATATTACACTGAGTTCTGGCTGCTGCCTGCTATCTTGTCCTTTCCTACGCGCAACCTAGAGGTAAGAATTTCATATGCCTTTGTAAAGCGCCTGTTGCTGCAAGCATTAATAAGAGCTATCACTTAGAAGCAGTTACTTACACTTTGTTTAATCTCTAATGGATTCTTCTAAATATTTACAGTAGAATAGTTGTCAAACCAAATGCTGGAAATTACTGGCAACTTCCCAACAGCCCAAATGGAAAGAGAGAGGGGAGGAGAGGAGAGGAGAGGGGAGGGGAGGGGAGAAAAGAGGAGAACCCACTCATTGCATTCTTCTGTGGATTTTAATAACTCAAGGTCTGCACTGTAGCAGTGAGAAGGGATGGTCCAGACAATTGTGCATTCACCAACCTTGAGTTGTACTTCAGCTGAATAAAATTGCCTTTATTCTTGCCAGTCTTGAGGGAAGTGGTTGTTTGCTTTGCAGACCCCGAAGTAAACGAACTATTTGAAAGGCCAGTGTCTGCTGCAAAAGCGGGAGGAACTCCTGACTTTTTGGGGCTGTCAGCATAGGACATGGTACTGTTTGCTGTTGCTTTCATTGTACTCTGCACTTCAGGAGTCTTTTGGCTGATAGATCTGGAATCTGCAATACAGCCCATTCGTTGTGGCTGCCTGGCACAGGCGGATTGCAGGCATACAGAGTATTAACAAAAAAAAAAAAAAAAAGAAAAAGTCTAAGACCATGAGGCTGAAAGAAAGCCTTTGGTGGACTTCACATCCATCTCTGAAGTTGTCTTGGATCCGATGTGCAAGGTGTGTGTGAAAGAGGTGTGAAAGAGGAACAAGAGGATGGGCAGCAGTAGGAGCCTCTGAGTCCTGGGAGTGACCTGTCTGCCAGCAGCAGCTGGCTAGCAAATCACCCAATGGGCTACCCAGCTGTGTCCAGAAAAGTGGGGGTCCAGGCAGGTGGAAGGAGGGGATGGCAGCTGTGTTGCTGCTTTACAGCTGGCAGAAGTGCCAGTGCATGGGAGGGGGGCCTGAGACAGGAGGAACTTGGGGGACCTGAAACAGGAGGGATTTGTGTGCCTTGCTGTCTCCCACTGTGACACAACAGGTCTGTACTTACATGAAGTCTTGAAGGACTGTTGTCTCACTTTGGAAAAATTTCCATTAATTTGAAAATGAGAGCTTTGCCTGTGTAAGGATCTGTGAATTTATCCAGATGTAGAACTTTTCTGTAGTATTTGCTATTGTAAGGGCTTGTCCTAATTTTGAGACGTGTATATGTGTGTGAATGTGTATGTACGCATGTATGAGAGGGAGAGAAATCTCACTGCCTAGAACTGTTCTGCCAAGATAAACTTTGGAGCATTTTATAAATTAACTCTGCTCTATGTGTTTATTTTTCTTTTGGAGATTCTAAAAGGAGACTGTTCAACTCATCTTATTAAGGGCAGCATGTTTTCTTAAAGCGAAAAATAAGTTCCTACTCTGCACTGGAAAGTATTTGCTATTTTCAGCTAAAAGTATTCTTTCCTTCTAACCTAGCATATTAGATAAGATTTATATTTCTGACCTGACATTAGGTAGTTAAGATTTATTCTTCTATATTAACTTTACTGAGCTTGCAAGCTATTCATTTACAGCGTAGGGAATATATTTATGGCAGAAGCAAAGAAAGTTCACTACAAAGTAGTAAAATATGTTATTAGGAGTGTCCCGTAGACTGATGAAAATTGTGAGTACCCTTGCAGCTGGCTCCCTTCTGGCTTTTTTCCTTCGTTGTTATTTCAACTTTAAAACTTGAATTTGAAGTCAGTGAATAACTTAAAAGAGTCCAGATGATTCTAATACACCCACGTATATATATACACACATACGTATACACTGTGATTGAGAGGTGCAGGGAAGGGGGTAACAAGTGACCTGAATTCTCTCTGCGTTCTGCTGGCGATGACCCAAGCATAAGTAACGTTGGACCTCACTGTCCTGCCAGGGTAAATCAGGAGGGACTCTACTGAGGTACAAGGCTGGTGTGTGAGTAAGAGCTGAATCAGATCTAGAGCTTTCCTTTATCCAAAGGTGTGGGCCCAGGCAATTTGTTAATGTCCAACTGACTTAAAGAGGAGAACCGCAGACTATGATGGAAACCTGGAAGCACTTCAAGCCTCTGTAGACAGAAAGTTGGAAAGTTAAAGGCCTCCTATTGAAATCAGTGACAAAACCTCCCATTATCTTCAGTAGGATCAGAATCAGGCCCTTGAAGTGCCTTGAAGCCAAAGAACTGGATGGCTCAAGATATAGATAATAGAAGCTGATGACTTTCACCAATGCAAACCTGACCATACTTGGTTTAGACTCAAAATTGCTTTCATCTGATGTTTGTTTGAAATTGTACACATTGTAAAAACTTCAAGAACTGGCAGTTGTGACAGCTGTCTCAGCAAAAGGCTGACAGCTGGACAGGGTGTGGTATTTCCTCCATCCCCACATCTTCAGAGGGAGTCCATCTTAAAGAGAAGGAAGAAGCACTGGCCTGCCTATATAGAGAGCAGTGCTTGGGCTCTGCCCTAAACCAGAGGTTTTCTATTTCAGAAACTGTCAGACTAACTCTGTAAATCCACTTAGACTGAATAACTGGGGGAGGGGGTTATGGCTCCACAGCAAGCCAAGAGGAGGAGTAGATATTTCCATTTGTAGACATAATTCATCTGCTGTCAGAAGAGAGAATAGAGATGTGCAGAGCTTTGAGGAATTAAACATGTTAGAGAAAAGACTTTATATAAGGAAACTCAGGACCATCAGGCATTACGAAAACTGGAAATTGCTCACAGGGAGCAGCAAGCAGTGCCGAGCATTGCCATTCAGCAGATGACCTCCGCTGCCCATCTCTTCTGTGACACTGTATCACTGCAGCTGAGAAGGATGATTTTGTAATCATACTGAATTGAATCCAGTTGCCCTGCCATCCATCATGGCACTGCTTGCCTGCCTATATGAAATGCAAACCATTAGGGAGTCGACTTTCCTCCTCTTCTCCTATATTTTTGCTAACTGAACTTCTTCTGCTGGACCCTGAAGATGGGTCCTGCACTGCTTCTTGGAGAGCAGTAGACAAACTGGTTGAATATTTTAGTATTTGTGCTTGACCAAACAGCCATAACCATGTTAACTGTCAGCTGATGCGTTTAGAACTGTTTACCACTTCCCAGACTCCAGCCTTCGTATTCTTGCATTTGATAGACCCCGGGGCTATGTGCTTGATTACAATATGCAAACAGTTCCAGCTCCCTCCTGACTTCTACCAGGCCATGTCTGACAAATGCTCCAAGGATTCACATCTTTTTGTATATGCAAAGTTTCATAGCTTGTTTTTACAATCTGTCTTTGTAAATCAAAGAAGCTGTTCACTGCTTTGTTTCTCTCACCAAGAAAACCACTGCTATCATCAAGTCATCACGCTGCAGCTCAAGGGCATCCATTCTCTTTCCACCATTTCTCCTCAAAACCCTGGGATCAGAACCATAAGTTGCAATAACTTGTGGCTTGGCATCAAAAGGGAAAAGTAAACTTGCTTATAGGTACCAATAGGAGAATGAGGGAGAGAGAAAACTAAAGGAATGTTCTTTTGGGGTGACACTGGAGAAAAACAGGAATTGACAGAGTGATAAGAACATTTCAGAAAATTATTTTTTATGCATGTTCATATACCCTGTGTTATTGCAGGCTAATTCTGGTGTGTCTGATCTGGTTCACTACATTCACCTGCTAGTTCTTATTTCCAGTGGGCTTGGGTTGGATCCAGACACATTGTGGATAGTGGGGAGCACACAAGCCATGCCTGTATTAAATCAGATGGGCTAATGGAGCTGATCAAGAGTTTCTCTGCCACTTTCCACTTCAGAAAATGCAGCATTTGGGGTTTATCCCTGTACTTACTTATTTTGCTAATCTGATTTGGTATGGGTTCTCACCCTGCAAAGTACTTCAGTCTCTACTTTGAGAAATAGTGCCCAACTTCAATATATGCAGAAAGAGAGGGAAGAGGGAAGCTCAACAACTGCAACTGAGCAAATGGCAAAGTAAGAAAAAACTGGGGCACTATGAGTAAGTACAGCATGGGGAAAGCAGTGAAAGTATCCATCCCACACTTTCAAGTGGCAAATTGCAGCTGTTCTCTTACCAATGACAGTAGAATATCCTCATGCACTTTACCAGCACCTCACAAGAAGTGCAGATTGCATTGCTGCTCTCTATCTTAGTAAGAACAAAAATCCCCCACCAACTATTGTGTTTCTTAATTGCCTGTTTAAACATTGAGGCTGGATTCTCAGCACATGCAAATTTTATGCTGGCAGAACTCTGTGAGTTATTTGCTTCCTGACATGAGTTGTAATTAGAAGCAGATTCAGTCCCTTTACCTTTACGAGATGTTTGTTCTCCCTAAACCAAGTACCATTAAATACAATGCAGAGGCTCTAATTGAAAACCTCATGTTAGTTTGGCATGTGCCTTATGATCATGACATTTCTATTCTCTAATAAAAGGGAGGCATATTAACACTCCCTACTGTCCCCCCAGCACATGCACAGGTGCAGGTACACATGTAACCTATGGGTAAGGAGTGCTTCTAGGTTGTCATAGGGACAAGTAAAGACTTCTCTGGCCCCACAGATTGCCCCTGCCCAGAGCCTAGCCTAAGGAACACTGTTTTCCTCTTCACTGGCTGAATGACATTTCCAGCCTAGTGATACATACCATATGAAAAGCCAAAAAGGCTTCACCTTAACACATCAAAAAAGGGAAGGGTCCATAAAACTTTTTGGTATAGTTTTAAGTACACCAAGCTCGATAGAAAGAGGGTCCCCTACAAAACTTCCCCTGCTTTGGGTTTTTATTTTTAATTTTATGTTTGGTTTAACCTATATAAACCAAATACATTTAAATATATTTTCCATCAAAATTGTGACTTTTGTGAATATTTTGTGAATGGTTTTAAACACCACAACGAGCTTTTGGTAACTGTGTGGTTTTCTGACACCTCAGTCAAATGTTACATAGACGCTCAGGGTCAAAAAGATCTTTTTAGCAAATCATGGGCATAGACAGTGTAAAAGAGTTTTTACAACTCTAGGACTACAGCTATAGGCTTAGAGTGTTCTGGGGGATGAAGTGTGTAAACCAGAGTATGTGCATAAGGCTTATGTATGAGTCAGGGAGTATGAGATGGAAGATTCTTCTGAATAAGCTCTCTTACATGCAGTACTGCAGTTTCTGTGGCTGATGTCTTCTGGACAAGATGTGTCCAAGGTCTCTGAGTACTCCCAGATGAAAAACACAGACCTTTTTGGTACACACAGCAGTAACCTCAGTCAGTCAGGGAAACAGGGTGGAAGGCTCGACCAGCAAGTTCCATAGATGAATAACTTATTTTTGAACAAATTATGCAAGGCTCCAGAAAGATTTATGGATTGACTTTCATAATGCTTGATGGTCTTTTAACAGTAGCTAAGGTTAGAATCCTTTTTTTACATAATCTATGAAACATGGAAATGCAAGACCACTGTTTCAATTAGCCTCTTTTATCTGGACTCAGGAGTGATTTATACTGAGGAAGAAATGAACTTCTCCACTCACTGGGAAGCTGGGATATTATGTGATTTCAGAAAGAGGTGAATAGTAGCCTGTCCCCATCTCCAAGGGGTACAGTTTGCAGTTTCCTTTGTGGCCAGCCAGCTCCTGGCAAATAGGAATAAGAGTACCCGCTCTGGTCATTCTCCACCCAGTGCTTCTGACCTCCATAAAGCTGAGGAAGACCTGTGTTCATCAGAGTATCCAGCCACAGTATACAGAAAAATTGCAGAAGAAAGCCTATTTTAAACTTCCTCCATAATTTTCAAGTCCATGGAGTGATTGAGTCCACTTTGACATCTAAGAGACCATATAACTATAATATATGTCAACACTTGTTACATTATTTCCTGAAATATACTGAACTCTGAGTTAGTAATGTGACAGCTTACTTATTCTGAGAAGTTGGGGGTTGAAGCATGATTAGTAACTCAGTGAATTACAATGAAAGAACATGGCACACACTCGTGGAAGAGAAAAAGCATTCTTAAGTCATGCTGAATTTATTGGTTGTTAGCAGGAAGAATTTATGCTAACAGAAAAAGAGGAATATTTTTGCTTACGATCTGTCCAGAGGAACTTGTTTTTCTATTTACCTGTTCCTCGAAGCAATTTTGGTCTTTTTATTAAGAAAAAATATACGAACTAAGCCATGGGGATGCCCAGTTGCCGACATTCACTCACAACTGAATCCTACTGGTAAATTCTTACACTCCTGAAGCTTCCCCTCAGTGGGTAACTTAAATAACACATTGAAGTTGTTTCATTCCTAAAGCCAAGGCCTTGGGCTTAAAAGTTCTTGTACAGGACATAGCACAGGTTATAAGTTCTCGACTTTTGAAGAATATTCTGCTTTTGTTTTTAATGCATCCTCAACTCTGAAACTTGTTAATTGCTCAACCGTTTGTAAAACATAAACACAAAAGACAAATGTGTGACTTCATTCTGGACTGCAAAACAGAAGCTTTTTTTTTACAAAATATCAAATTGTGTAATTTATTTTCCTTTCTTGCCTTCAAGACTTTGTCTGTTAGAATTTATGACATCTGTGGTCATTGTGCCCAGCACAAGGAGGCGTCATCTTAGTTGATTATTTTCACTTCTGAGTTATACTAAAATTTTCTGGAATCCTCATCCATCTCATGTATTTGCTAAATACATGCACTTAACATCATCTGACTCCCATGTTAAATAAATATTCTTTGGTCCCACTTGGTTCTATTTTGGAGAGGTAATTCTTCACTTGGCTGTGTAATGTAAAGTAAAATAAAAGGAGCAACTCCTTATTCAGTGGCATAGGAAAAAAGTGAAATTAATTATGAACATTCTAGGAAAAGGAAACAAGGTTATGAAACACTTGCCGATGCTGGTGTTTGTAATCTTCATAAATAAGCAATGCAATAACGCAGCGCAAGTGTGCGTGGGAGGCGTGCTGTGAAGAAACTGGCTGTTTTCCTCTCTCTGACCAGTTGAGCTGTTATGAATAAAAAATGTTGTTGCTAAAGAAACCTGTAATAAATCCTGCTGGGAGTATTACATGTGCTGATAACATACATAAACTTTGTAAACATATTAAAGTGTCAGATTTTAGTAGCTCTGGTTCATGTGGACGTTCGTAAATGTTAGTCAAGAAATGCAATGGAAATCTTGTTCCACCAGCTGGCTGCTCCTATATTTCTGGTTCACACAAGAAACTTCTCCTCTTTCTTCCACTTAAAACAGAAGCTCACTTTTTAGGGAAGAGAAGGGAAAAAAAGACTCAAGCCCTACAACTCCTATAGCTTCCCACCAAAGTGCTGTCATTGGAGAATCTGCACACCTGGTGAGATATTTGGAGAGAAGTGGGGTCGACAAGCTGGTGCTTGATAAAGGATTTACGCTGTTCTGAATACTCCTACTTTGTGTAGCAATGCCCTCCATCGACGCCTCCATCAAAGTACAATCAGCAGCCCTGAAGGACTCATTTCAATTGCCTTTTAGTAGGTGGGAAGAGTTGGGTGGCTCCAAAAGGGACTGGCAAGGAACAGCACCCCAGACAAAGGATTCTCAGCCTAGTCAGGGGAGGTCAGAAACTGTCTCAAATCCTGGCTGCCCAGGAGGGTTGGGTGTCCTGGTACTGCTGTCCTGCCATTCCGGCCAAGGTATTCTTTACCAAATACGGGAGAACGGAAGACTCAGCTCTGTTCTTTTGAAACACACCAAGGAGACAGCAGCCTTGATATCCGTAATACATCCAAAACATTTGCAGCTAAAATATTCAGCCAGGATTTGGAAACGTAGGTTAAATAAATTCTTCTAGCTAGCACTACACTAACCTATTTGATCTCCACTAATAAACTGACATTTTATCATCTGGGTTTGGTTATAATCTCGGGCCGTGTGACTGCACGTGTTTTAGGTAGCAGAGAAGAGAAAAGGGCTCAGGGGGCCTGGGTGCAAGGAGCAAGAATGTGAGTGGCTATATTCCAGTAATGTCAGTAAGTGTGTGCCTGCAGAGTTCTGTGAATCTCATAGAAGAACTTCATATTGCAGTTTTTATTATTTGTGTATTGCCTTTTTGACTCAGTTTCTTTAAAAGAAAATCTCAAAGTCTCAGCAGAAGGAACCTGAGCGCAGAAGTCTCCCAATGCCAGGTGGGCTCTAAACGTCAGTTAGCTGAAGTCTCATGTAAAAAGCAACAAAACATCTGAGAAATGCCCGGGTGTCAAGGGTGAGGAGGCAATTAAGTAGGACTTTGAAGGTGAGGGACTCAGGTGTTTAAATCCTGCCCCAGACACACCTTAGGCACCTAAGTCCTGTCCTTGGATCTGAGCCTTGCTGTGTCTGCCCTTGCGCTTTACAGGAAGCCGCAGGAATCACACATCGTTGCTATTCCAACACCCATCAATGAGCTCCTGTTTTATTTTACAGTGCCCCAAAATCTGCTTTAGCCTACAGGAAATATCAAACGTCTGAAATCGCATCTAGAACCTTTCAAGTTTGAACATGAAACGTGTCAGGACATAAAATTGACACACAATAAGAAGACTGAAAGGATAAAGTTTATAGCAGCACGCTACCAGAACTCAGAGTAGACCTGAGGTTTGGGGGTTTACTTTCATTTAAAAGTATCACTATATGCATTCCTTTACATTCTCCCACCTAATTATGCTCTTGTGTGGAATCAAAGTATGGGTGCAAGGCCAAGGTGCTGCTTGGAGCAGGCAGGACTTGGTACTGTCACTGCAGCCAAAAGTGAGATTTCCCTTCACAGCTCTCCTGGTTCAGTTCCGATCCCCATCGCTGAGTTCTTGCCTAGCAGCACTGGAGGGATAAGTTTTGTGGCTCCTTTGCTTCAGTGGATGCTATTTTTAATCACAAGTAAATAACGCTAACATTTTTATATGCATGCTCTATAGCTCATAATGTAGAAATCGAAACACACAGAAGTGTTTATTAGTCAGCTGTCGTATAACCATGGTACAATCATTCCTTCTTTTTAAGCAGTGGTGCTCATCGCACTGCTCACTGATAACAATGAAAATAGGGCTAAAGTAATTATTAACAAAATCTGTTGGATTATATTATGACATAGTGTCTAGAAAGTAATCGTTCTGCCATCACCAGAAGCTCAGTTATTCAATTATTTATAAAAAAGTTGTAGCTCTTCTTTTTTTTATTAAGAGCCATAACATGTTTGACATGAATAAATATTCTCTGAATATTTTTATCTGCAGCATTGTTTGTGGTAATAGCAGAAAGACAGACTTTTGTATAAAAACATACATGGTTTCAGCTGCCTTTTGTCATCTGATAAGATTGCTTTGATCTGAATTATTTTGGTAAAAAACTGGCAAAATTATTCTGAGTAGTTCATATTCCAAAATTGGAAATGAGACTAAAACATTTTTTTAATTAACTTTTATATGTCCCCCACCGGCTTTCACAACTATTCACAATTTAATTTCAAGGGCAAAAAGGACAACTTACTGCTGAGGGAAAAACTTCTTAAGAACCTCCATGGTTTTAATGGTTGAATTTTCCTAGTAGTCACTGTCTATAAATGACTGAATTTTAAATGATATATAGCTTCTTAATGTTAGCAATAAACATCATTGGTCAAGTCAGCATGCTAGCTTTATTAATCAGAAAGCAAAATGAGCATGCTAAGCAAGAGATAACTAGTAAGCGTAACTTTTAAGTCCTAGCTCGGATATAATTAGGCATAACTTCCACTATCTTAAGTGAAAATTTTACAGAAAGAAGAAGCAGCAGACTGGGGATTTGCAAAGGCTTGATAGACTAACAACAAAGCCTAAAAGAAGTTAATCTCAGAGTTAACTTTGTTGACTTCAGTTGGTTTGACAGGTGAAAGTAGTAAAATAGATGTTCTTTTCATAAACTTAAGAAAGAGGTTACCTCCCAAGCAGGCTACTTTTTGAATGTTGTACAGAGCATTGTTTTTTTCCTATATAGTGGTTGTACGTATTTGGATCATGTAATTTTGCAAGTATTCTAGCAAATTTGAAATTATCACCCTTTCAGATGTCAAGTATGAAATGGGAACTGCTCTGTAACATCTTTTAGTCTCTTGGGGTAACAACATGTATCATTCCATGTGTGGCTGGTATACTTCAAGCACAGATCTATATACACAGAGTTATAAAAATACTGAAAAAAAAGCACCGCCAGCAGGCTATCTCTATAACTCTCCTAATGCTTTCAGCAATGAGTAGTTATTTTCTATTATTTAATTGTTTAAGATTTTACTACCATTAAATACGTCCACTGCTTATGAAAATAGGACAAAACTGTTCTCCACCTCCTTATGTATTTAATGACTGCAGTAGGAGTTTTAGTCTATTTCAAAACAACCAGGATCTCATCCAACATGAAAAATAGTTTCATTGCAAAAAAAGAGATGCACTTGTCACCAGAAAAGTGTTTACTCTGACAATACTATTATGAAAATGTCACAGAAAAAAAATATCAGTGGCATAAAAATAATTTGAAAGAAAACTAACAATGAATAATTTAATTCCACTGAATGACAGATTCGGCTTTCTCAGTGGCTGCCTGCTTGGCTAATTTCTACTTTAAATTCTGCAAATCAGGTATTAAATTATTTTTCTTTTGAAAAATTTGGAACAACACCTATATTATATGCAGAATATGTACCATTACCATCTGTGCCATGCCAAACCTAAATATACACGTAGGTCAGAGATATACGGATGGTGAAATTCTAAAAAATCACTTTCAAAATTCAGTGTTATTTTAATTATTAATGCAATCCCTCTTTTCTTGTTGACATTTTACCTCTATGTAAATGATACCATCTACAACAATATTAAAAAAATGAAGACATAATTTTGCCACTTTGCGTTTTGTGAGTTGTGTCCCGTTTTGTTTTATTTTATATAGCAATGTTTTCAAATGGGCTGTTACACATCTGCTTAGTTTTGAATTCGAAAGCAGTTGCGTGCAAATCGAGTTAAGAGAGGCAGTGTGTTTTCAGGGTGGAGCCCTTCACTCGTGACTGTGACCAGAAGCAGATGCTGGAAGATCAGCAGTCCAGCATCAACAGGGGAACCATCGGAGGGGCAACCAGAGGAACAACCAAAGGAATGAATGCTGTGTATCACAAACATGCCGCTACACACACACAAAAAAGGCAGAAGGCAATCACCAACATCAGATGCTGATAGGCTACCAATAATATACAGCATGGTAGTTCTGCACTCAAATTGCTGTTCCACTAAGTCATACGGACAGGTTTACTCCCATATGTAGGAGTTGTGGTACATAGGTTTTTTCTATCACTTCTCTTATTGTAGTGTTTTCCAAATACAGTCCGTGGCTTGCTGGTAGTCCACAGGGTCATGGCAAATAGGCAGCTGGTCATTCACAGACCCATAGCAGATAATATTTCATTTCAGTGAGTTAAAAGGTCAATGGGAAAGGTGCACGGCTGTCAGAACTAAATTTTTAGGCTTCATGGTTGCCTGCAGAGCCAAAGTGTTTTGGAACTACTGACATAATCCTACTTGTTTTTCTAAGTAAACTGTAATCATTGGCAAATACATAGAACTTATTTATTTGTATGCTATTTTATACTCAGCCGCATATTAATTTCTCTTGTAGGACCCAAACAAGCAACTTGTTAATCTTACTTGCTCTTATCAGAACAAATTCAAACATTTTTGCTAATAATATGTTTGCTTTTGAACTTTTATTTATCTTGTATGCTATGTCTAATTATGGACCAAATCCTCTGTACTCCACAGCAGACTTCAGAGAAGTTTTGCCTCTGTACAGCGGACTACTTGGTTACTGCTGAAACAGAAATTTAGGATGCTTATACTAGAAGCTTCTGTAGGAGTTCGAGAAATGAAAAGACTGCAGACCAGACTTTTCTGCAAAGAAGTGTTACTTTGTCAATAGATACAAAATAAGTAATGGTTCAAGACCAGGTCCTTCTGATAGGGTAAAATAACAAAGAAGCTTTAGTTAACAGCAGCTGAGAGTCTGGTCCAGCATATTCTGAACCAGTTGGTTCAAGCTTCATTATTCCTTTATCTTAAATGTGAGAGTCTCCAATGTCATACATGGACTGGAGGACTTGGATATTAAATGGAATGCAGCAAACACTGGCTGCTTGATGGCAAGTGGTTCGCATTTTGTTTAAAAATACATGGTTAAAGGAGATTTGAAAACACTTCCCTTGCAATGCGTTTACGACTTACACTTTAAAGAGACCAAGCAAAAGAAAGAGAAATCCAGAGAAAGACTTCCATGTCATAGATAAAATTGGCAAGTGTTTCCTTTATCGGTGCACTAAAGGTTTTTTCAAGTTCCAGTATTCACTAAAAAAGGATTCATAGATATACAAAGCCAGGATGATCAGTGCAAGCGGTGACTGCAACCTCGTCTACAACAACTTCCATGAACATTCATACTGTAGTTTTTGCTTGGCACCAAACAAGTTACCAAAGAATGTTTTTACGAACAGCCTGATTCGAAGACCTCAGCCAGCTGACAACGTACAAAGTGTCCCAGTGAGGTGTTCTGATGGTTATTTTCAAGCAACGAGCCAAATTTCCCTTCTGACTCTTTGCAGTTGTGATTTTTCAGCCACTCGTTCTACTGCGGATCAGCTCGACTACTGCGTTTCGACCAGGACGCTCTGAGCGAGCGCTCGGTGCCTTCTCGTTGGACCAACCAGATGATTCTTTGCAGCCGGCGCCTCTCTCCCCCCGAAAATTCCGCCTGGGAAAGCCCGAGGGGAGCGCTCCCCGCGCCGCAGCTCTGGCGCTGGGAAAAACCGGCTCCCTCTCTCCCAGCGCTGGGGAAGTGGGGGGGCGGGCAGGAGGGGGTTCTGACTCCCCGCGGCCCCGAGCGAGGGGTCAGCGGAGCGGAGGGAGCGGCGGGGAGCGCGGCACCTGCCGCCGGGGCTGCCCGAACCGCGCACGACACCAGAGGTCGCCGGCGTCCCGGCTCTGGCCCCGCACGCGCCGGTGAAGGGACCGGCGCGGGGGGGGGGGGGGGGGGCGCACCCCAAACCCTCGCCCCACGGGTGGGTTTTGCCCCTCTGAGCCCGCTGTGCCCCCCCCCAAGCCGGGGCTGAGTCCCGCCGAGGTGTCTCTCCTGCCGGACCTCGGATGCCAGGGGTTAAGGGAGAGGGTGGGAAGCGATGGAGGCCACGGAGCCCTCCCGGGCCGAGGGTAATAAATCGGATGCCCTGGACGTGTTTCACTCAGCCCTTAGTGCTCTCTCGCCGCGCGGCCGAGGGTCTCTCTCGTCCCCGGCCCCGCTTTAGGGGCGCCTTAGGTGAACCAAACCCTGTGTGCGGGAGGAAAACCCTACAGAGGAGGCTTTGGAGGGCTGTCCGTGCCAAGCACGGCGAGGGAGCGAGCGCTGAGGAAAAAAAACCCCACAAAATAATAGTAACACCCCCCCCACCCCCCCCCAACCCCTGCCC
>WAAB01022177.1:191226-271654 GCA_013389865.1 Piaya cayana | reverse complement strand
CCACCCCCCCCCAACCCCTGCCCGAGGAAGCCACTCGGTTACTTCTCGCTGATTAAACGCAGGCTGCCCCGTTTTATGACATTTCCTCCGTATCTACAGCTGTCAGGGAAAGAAGACAGACACGACCAGCCCCCTCCGCGGTAGGTGCTCAGGGATTGCCGCCCCCCCCCTTCCCAGGGAACGGCGACGGGTCCATTGCCGGAGGGGTGGGATGCGGGGGACGTCGCGGTGCCGCGTCCCCGTCTGCCCCGTGTCCCCGGAGACGCAGCCTGGACGGCGCCTGCCCGAGGGCGCTCGCTCCTGCCCGGCTCTGCCCCGATGCTGGGGTGGGGGGGGCTCTCCCCTCGCCTCAGGTCCCCAGCGTCCCCTCCTCCGAACGGCAGAGCCCGGGGACCTGCTGCCAGCGCCACCGAGCACTGTCCCTGCCCCTCCTGGCTCCCTTCTGCTCCGACCCCGGACAGCTAAATCAGAAAGGACAAATTCCTTTCGTCCCGTGAGATTAAAATAACAAACAAATAAAAAAACCCAACAGGGGCCGCAGCCCCCGGGATAGCGACGGGTCACTCAGGGGCTTCCCGGTCGGTGCCACCGAGGTGGCCGGTGGCAAGCGGAGGCTGGAAGCCAGCGGGACAGGCAGCGCTGGGACGCTCCAGCCCCCCCACCCCCAACCCCCGCTACGCGTCGCGGGGCGCCGGGATTAATTTATGGCACTAATCTGCACCGCTGGTCCCTGGGGTGGGGATTTCTCTCTCTGGCTTCGCCCAGGTCGCTAAACGGTGACCTGGAGTGGAGAAAGGCGCTTAGGGCATCGCGACGTAGAAAGTTACCTGTCGAGGCATCGCGCTTTCCCTTTGGGAAGCGGAGAGAGCCGGGAATGGACGTTCCCCCTAACCAGACATTCGATTATAACGGGGGCAGACGCGGGTCTTCCCGGAGCCAGCTTGGCTCATCCCAGCGAAGCGAGAGGGAAAAGCAAAAAGAGATCAAAAATCGCCTTCGTCCCTCCAACTCAGTGAAACAAACAGCCCGCAGATTCCCAGCCCTCGCACCCGGGGGCACGGGGACCCCCGGGCAGGTGAGCAGCACAACGAGAGGAAACACAACTTATCAAAGTATAAATCTCTTCGCACTTACTTCTTCCCTGTCGCCGTACCCTGGAGGCGTGCTGGCTGCCAATGTATTCCATAAAGTTCAAAGTGATAAAAAACCAAGAAATCAGTCGCAATTGCATAGTAACCCTTTGAGAGTTCGACTTCTCCTTTTCGTTCTTTTTTTTTTTTTTTCTTTCCTTTAAAAAAAAAAAAAAACCAAACCAGGGTGGTGGGCAGCAAGGGATGAACACAGTAGCAGAAATACCTGCACCGAGATCCAAAGCTGGGCTTGGCCGNTTTCTTCTTTTTTTTCTTCCCTTCCCCTCCGCTTTTCCTATTGCACTTTCCAGCCTTCCGCCCCGCTACCTGCGGCCAAGCTCAGAGGGGACTCAGGAGCGCAGAGGAGCGGAGCAGCCGCCGCCGGGGTCCATGCCGGGCGGGCGGCCGGCAGCATGTTGCGGGGGGGCCGGGGTGCGTGCGGCTGCGTGCGCCGAGGTGCCGACAGGACGGGTGGATGGATGGATGGCGGTGGGAGAGGAGTGTGCGAGGGCGGGAGCGGCGGGGAGTTGCGGGGGGGGGGGGGGGGGGGGGGGGGGNAGGAGGAGGACCCAGCCCCGCAGCAGCCGCCGCCGCTCCGGAGCAGCCGCGCTCTGATCCGCCGGCCCCGCCGGGCGCAGGTGGGACGCCCCCCGCTCCCGCTTCGCCGGGTCTCCCGCCCGCCGGAGCCCCCGGTCTTCATGCGAGAGCCGCTCCGGAGAGGCCCCGGGGCGGGGCGGGAGGAGGGGAGCCCCGGGGCGGCGGGGGGGAGGCCGCCCGAGCCCGCCCCAGCATCCCCGGGCACCGGCGCCCGAGCATCCTCCGGCGGCGGGGGCTCCGCGGCCTCCCTGGAAGCCCCGGCCCGGAGGTCTCTGCTCGCCTTCCCCCCGCCCCGACGCTGCCCCTGCTCGCTCTCCGAGCTCTCCGTGGGGAGGAGGCGCCCCTCGAACTCGCAGCGAGGACCCTTCCCCACCGAGGGCACCGCGGCGCAGCATCCCCCACCCCCCCTTGCACTGATCTGCCCCCGCGCAGCCCCGCTTCAAGCGGAGACGGGAGAGGGGCGAGGGGTCTCCAGCCTCCCTTCGGGACAGTCCCCGCCGTTGCTTTTTCCTGGTGGAAAAGGCGTTTGCCGGGGTGGCTGCTCGGAGTGACGGGGCAGAGCGAAGCCGGCGGGGCCGCGGGCGGAGAGAGGAGAGAGCGCAGCCGCCCCCGCCGGGACCCTCCCGGGGCGGCACCGGGGCGAGGGGCAACCGCCGCTTTGACAGGAGGGTATCGCCTTTCCTTTCTCCGGACAGGGTTTCTCTTTTTTTTGAGGGAAGGGAAGGGCTGGGAAAGGGGGAGGTGAGGCTGATTCAGGGGGAAACCGGTGACTTCACTGAACCCTTTCTCGCTTCGCTTCTTATCTCGCTGGCTATCGCCGGGATGAGAGGGAAAGCCGGATAAAACGGCGCTGATCGCATCAGGAATCTCGGTGGTTTGAGGAGCAGCCACTCTATTTGTAACTGTTTTCCTCAGGCTCTTCTCCCCCCTCCCGCCGCCCCTCTCGGAGCTGTTAAATATCTGTACCATAAAATGCGGGGGATTTAAAGGTCTGTGGGAGGCTCCCTTTGAAAAGGACTCTGGGGAAAGTCTTTCTAATCCAGGATACTTGAGCCGGATGGGGTGGGATTGCCAGAGAGGCATAAAATAAAAGTCATTCGGCAGACAAGACGAGGGGCTACGCTGACATGAAGAGGAAAGCGCCTTTGCCTCGGTGTCTCGTTTTGTTGGAGACCGGGACTTCTCGTGTGCTGGTGCCTGTGTGCGAGTCTCCGAGCGAGCGGTGTAAACAAACAAGGCTGCAGAGAAAGGATGGGAAACGCGTGTGAGCCAACCTGCAGCCAGCCAGCCAGCTCACCCGAGCAGCGTTAGCACCAGTGGGCAGAGAAAGCAAGCCAGAAAAATAAACGCTCTGCGAGAAACATAAGGAAAACATTAAACAAACAGGGACTGCACTCCCTCTCCTTGCCCTGACAAAGCACGGCTGAGAAAATCCACTCTGCCTCTCCAGCTTCTTCCCTCCCATGTGTCAGGGATGCGTGGGGCAGATGTGTTGGGAGGCGGCGTGAGTTGCCCGAGAGCCTCGACAAAACCGAGTTGTGCGGTGTGTGTGGAGTGAGGGCCAAGCAGAAGGGCAGGGTATGCATGAGTGGCCAGCGGCGGGGGGGAGAGGTTGCTTATTTGCTGTGGAAGAGGGGCAGAGGCACAGACCAGGGAGAAAACAAAAGCTGCGCCTTGACTCGAGATGGGATCTGAAAAGAGGCAGGGTGAGAGGACGCTGGGAAGCCAGGTTGCCCCCCACAAACAAGCTCTCAAAAATACCCACACAGCAATAACAAACCAAATCCGTAAACAGTAACTGCTGTTCTGCAATAAAAGGAGGAAGATTTATATTGCCGAAATGTGTGGAAGGAGCTTGTTCCAGAGCAAAACTCTGGCGTGCAATTCTCTGTTTATGTCGCTCATCCTGATGAGATATTGGTGGCAAAGTTCAGGCTGACATCAGCCCTTGGGAGGCAAAGCCAGAGGGCCAGGCTGGGCTGCACAGTCACGCAGCTGCTCGTGGGACTGTGGCTGGTGGGCTGCTGGCATCGGCAACAAGCCTTGCCAGGCCTGGGGATGCGAGGAGCCAGCAGCAGTGCAGGCAGTGGCAGCGGAAGAAGTTGGATCTAGTATTGCCTTGCAAGTGAGATGGATTAATCAGAATCGCCTCCCAGAGTGGTTTTGTGTGCCTCTCTACTTTGGGATTTATTAAAGACGGTGGGAAGGCAAAGAATGGCTGACGGTCCGTATTATTGCTGGAAATTCAAAGATGTCTGTGCCCTCTATTTTACCAAACCATGTTAAAACCAGCAGCAGGAGACTGTAAAATCAGCTAGGTGGTGGTGTGGGGTTTTTTGTATTTCTTTTTTTTTAAAGAAATTAATCAAAGAGGAATAATGTGTAGTGGTTACACTATCACAATCCCTCCCAGCATTTTCTCTATGCAGCTTCCCATAACTAGAGAACATTAATTTTCGTTTTCAGAATAGCTAACAAATTGGGGGGGAAAGGAAGTCAAGATGCTCAGATTCTATCCAAAATAAGAAAATAATATTCAATTAATAGCTGAGATTGTACTTGCTTAAAATGGCACTCTAGTCATAAAAACTAGCCATGTGAACAGGACAGCTGAATGCTAACCCTTTGTCATTCTTCTCTAGACTGGAAATAGTTTGTGTAAGTGAACAAAAGGGTCACTAATTTGCCTTTTCAACTTGGGAAACACAGTAAAGAAATAAAGGCCTTGGATTACTTCTGATACATAACTTGAAAATGAAGCATACTGTGTCCTATACAATATCCTTATTTTTCAGGTGCTGTTCAGAGTATTGATGACATAGGTCAGACTTCCCCACAAAGGAGTCACCCGCAATAGTATCCCCGCAGACTGCAGTCAGTAATATCTGCTGAAAGGAAGGACGGTTAGTAGACTGGAGCAGGTATCATGAGTAAAGGTTGCACAATCAACACATCTACTATTTGTTGAACTCCACCAACACTTGGCAATGCACAGAACCCCAAATGACTTCAGTTTCTGCTGCAGAACTTTTTTCCTATACAAAGTAAGAAGCAGGCACAAAGTGGACAAGGCATGTGGAGAGCCACAGATACAGAAGAAATTACCCCAAACACACACACAACATACACACAAGTACATATGTAAATATGTGCATGCATGTGTCTGTATTACTTATCTTTTCTGCATTTCCAGATCTGACAGTTGTTATATTTATCTGTGTTTCCTACCATAACCCGTTTGTTCTATAATCATATTCCATTTAGGAGGTTAATCTTGTGTAACATCATGAGCTTTCTCAAACACTGTTAGTATCACAAACAGTAGGTTGTAATTGCATAGCCTAAATAAATCAAAAGAAGTTAACAATGAGAAATGCTTTACTCAGGATAGGTACAACCCGTCAGAATACGAGTACTTAAAAAAAACAAAAACAAACTGGTTCCTAAAGATCCAGTCCCAATATCTTTAATAATGTCTTCATGCTTCAGCTATTCAAAAGATGCAAAGGCAGGACATTAACCAAATGTGCAATAGGGAACAATCCTGCACTGGCAACAAGTAGACTAGCTGACCTAATCAATTTTTCCCATCTCCAACTTGTGCAATTCTGTCATTGTAATAAAATCCTAGAGTAATCTCAGTCTGTAGGATCAGGTCCTAAATTAGCGTGTTGGTCTGGACTATCCCTCAGCCTGGGCCAGGTCCAAAGACTCCTGCTGTCAGTATGACCCTTCATCAGTCTGAGAGGTTTGTATCTGGTCTTCTGGATCACACTGGAAGAGAACTGAGTTGTTGTCTTATTGTACATAAGAAAAAAAGCATATTTGGGGGAAAAATACATGGACAAATTCTGCAGCACAAACCTTTCAGATGCAGTTCAGTTAAGAAAGTCCACCAGGAAGGCTTCAAAATGAAACTGAGAGCTTTTTGGCACAGAGGAAATTTTAGCAGTTAACATGAGGATGATGAAACCTGCTAAGTCATTGTTTCCTTGTATTCATCTATCAGTTGGTCATCTCTTGGACTTGCAATCAAATTGTAAAACCTTTGGGACGCAGATGAACTTTTTGTTCTATGTTTGTAGTATCTGTGCCTAAAGCAACTGCATCTACAGGAAAAGAATTCTTAACATTGCCGTGAAAGTATTTTGTGTGTAAATAGCCAACATAGAAGTGATTAACATAAATTCCTTAGTCATATATGCTAACTTGAAAAAGAAAATGCTTTTAATCTCGACTAACTTTCACCATATAGTCTAACTGTGCTGGTTTAAATTTGTGCATCGGTTTGCATAATTATACTTCTGTAGTGATAGCCCATATGGTAGAACTGTAATTGGCTGAGGCTGTAGGATGTCAGTAACCAAAAAACAAAGGTTTCAGAGACTTTGACACATCCCCTTGCCTAGGCATTGACTTCACTATGATTTCCATATTGGGGAGGGTGATTCACATTACCTAAGCTAGGACCTGTTTCCTCACTTTGCAGTGTCTCCTGTGAATTTGTTTGATGACCATGTCAGCCTAAGTAGATCCCACACTTGTCCAAGTGATTTGTTCATTCCAGTTTCCTGGGCTGTGCTGTCCCAGGCATTAGCAGATGCACACTGGATTAGGGAAATGTTGGGCTAAAACACATACAATTCTAAATTTAAAAAAAAATTATTTCCAGTGAATTCAGTTCTCTAATTTGATTGACTGTAACAATTCCATCCCATTGCCAGGAAATCTAGCAGTTCAGCTTGGGTAACCTGGAGGCAGAAGAAGTGCAACAGGGCTGTTTGTAGCTCTGATGAGGGACTGAGCAGCCACTGTCACAACATGAAGCACAGAGCGTGCAAGCATGGGTGTCCTGCTTTGTGCTAACAGGGAAGGGCAGCAGGAATCTGGCTAAGCTACACAAAATGGGTCTTGGGTCCCATGTCAATAAATACAGTGAAACAGCATCACTGACCCTCCTAATGAAATCGCCAGGGTTGGCATAGGAGAAAAAGTTATTCTACGGGCCATGGTTTGCGATACTTAAGTACAAACTTATCAGATGAAGACAACTGCTATGGAATTTAAAATGTTATAAGAGAGACTCCTTTACAGAAGCTGCAAACCAAGCATTAGACAGATATAGCTTGAGAGACAAGATTTAATGAAATAAATATTGGCGTCTAGGTTACTTAGGAGTACCAATTGACATCCAGTGACATCCAGCGCTTTACAGTTACGTGCCTAAACTCCCCAAATAAACTGTGGGAATAGGTGCACCTCTCTGAAGTGCTAGTAGAACTAGTCTTCATCCTGACCTGAGAGCCAGCAGGAGCTGTCAGTAAAGAAAAACCTAGCTCAGCCTGGGGGGTTCTGCCTAGCTAAATACCTGTCTGCCATGCCTGAGCCAGCCAGCCTCCTCCATCAGGGAGAAATTCAGATCATTTCTTTCAAATAACTGAGTCAGCACTTCCCCCCCCTTTCAGAGTCCCTTTTAGTATAAAAGCCCAATGGCAAAAAACTGGGCCAGAGGGTGGACTATGCGCCACATGGACCTTTAGTGTGAGTGTGATTTAGAGTGCAATCGCACCCTGCTCTCTAGGATCCTGGTGAGGGGATTCTTCAGCTGGGGTCACTCCACAAGCTGCTTGCTGGATCCATGCCATCGTGTAGCAAAGGAGACCAGACTGTTGGTGTCTGACATTAAGAAGGAACAAATTTTAAGACACGTGAAGAGAAGTGCTAATTTCTGTCTCTTTTTTTTAAGATTGTTTGTGCATTTCACATTAAACTGACATTTATGAGCAGAAATTATTATCTCCCAGCTGCATATATCCTAACCACTAAGCAAAGGCACTGTCATTACCATTTCTTTTTTTCTGTCCCTGTTTTATATAGAAGCTATTGCACACTGCTTACTGAGAAGGGTCTGGTCCCACTGGCTGCTGGGTGCAGTTCCTTGGTGAATTTAACTCTGCTACGCTCTGCTGTGGCCCACAACCCTCTCACCTGAGAGTCCAGCCTTGTCTGACTCTGGGTCTACGCAGCTCAGCTCCACGGAGCATTTGTCGCAAATAAGGACAGACATTGCGAATTTAGTGCTAAGCTACTGCTGAAGATGATTCTGAGATCACAGCTATCAAAGTCCCTGTTGGGATCAAACTGCTGGTAGCAACCTGCTTTAATATGCCTGCAGAGTTACATACAGTAATAAAATTCAGGTCATCGCAGGGAAGAGTTTCATGGCTCCTTACATGATACTGTCCCAGCAACCTGCCATCTAAAAGTGAAATAAAATGTTCAACTGCTTAATCTGTTAGTAACTTAGCTTTAATAGCTAGTTGTTTGAGAAAGTTTTAGTATCCACAGATTCACAAAAAGACATCCAAAATAGCAGCTTGTATCAGGACCTAATGTTCATTGTTAAGAAGTTGTATCTTCCTGGATAAAACATTTATTTATAATGTGTAGGGTTAATAATGTTTTGGGGTTTTCGTGTGGTTTTTTTGTTTGTTTGTTCGGTTTTTTAATCTGCAACAGTAGCTTCTTCAATTGTTACTGGCAGACTATTTAACGGTAACCAGGCTGTTTAACCGTGGGGTATGGCTATAAAGAGCACGTGTATATGTATTTCAGGAACTAGAAAGCTAATTTTGTAATATGGAGTCAAGCAGGGCATATGGTAGATAACAGTCCCCTTTCACATTCTAACACAGGATTGAGATTTCTTAACAAAGGCAATAGAGTTGCAAAACAGCATGACTTTGTTGCAGTTAGTAATTAATGAGGTGCTAAAAGTGCCTAAACAGAGTATCCCAGACAGAGAATGCATGACTCAAGAGGATAAGAAGCCCCCATCATTTCAAACAACAGTGTCATTTAAATAAACAAGCAGCAAGTCCCTGGATGTGTGGGGTGAGCAGCGTGCATTAGCAGCCACCGCTGCAGCAGCCGGCACGTTACCCAGGGCTTTTCTGCCTCTGAGAAACCAGTTGTGCTTCTCCAAAGGCAGCCAGAGCCTTAAGGTGTGAAACATTTGTTTAATCCATTATGCCGGAGGGGGGGGGTGGGGGGAGCGGCAAATCACGAACTCAATGTTGCTGCCGAATTTTTTTTTTTGTGGCATGTTGGTCCATTCGACTCATAATCAAACAGCAGTGACTGCCCTGAAGGCTGTTACCAACATACTATGCAGGATGGAGTCTACCTGACAGACCTCCTTTTTTAACTCATAAAAGAACTAATTTCTGTGTACTCAGATGAGTTGTAAATTATTTAATTTATGCTTTTTTTTTTTTTTAATTTTAACATGTAGGGGAGATTTTGTGCCATTCTGTAGAGCACTCCAGGATTATTAAGGATTTCTTTAAGCAAACCCAAATTGAGTTTGAGTATTACATGAAAATAGTAATAGGCTTATAAAGTGTTTGTCCGTCAATGTTTACTTTTTTTCCAACAAAACTTTTATAAATAGATTGAGAGAAATATGGCAAAGCACCGAAGTCATCCACTAAAATATTTCATAAGAAACTGTAATGTGAAAGGGCAATAAAAGAGCATTTTTGTAAGTGATGTTTGTTAGTGATTTTTTTTTTTTTTTATTTAGGGGGATATGGTGCAGTATGTCATGTTGACCCTTTGGAGTCTATGGCATAGTGATCCAAATTTATTCCTGGAGGGACTGCAGTGCAATACATGTGTTGTAGTCCGATTGAATTTGTCTTCACATTTCTACAGCTACAAAAGACACGTGTGTGTATGTGTGTGTCTGTCCCCTACTTTTGTGGCTTTAGAAAGCTAGTTACTGACAATTCATTACATTCTGAGAAGTGAGGGAGCTAGTTAGTAAGAAATCCAATTTTCCTGTTTTCAGATCCAGGCAGCAACAATGTGTTTACACTTTTTTTTTTCCAGGTACCTTTTCATGTCACTGCCTGGCAAAAAGAGAAGAAAAATTGTGCACGTCCTTTATTATCTTTTTGTTATTATATATGAAACTTATGGAATGTATTTGATGTTGTGTTTGTTTTTCATTAGAAACAAAGATACAAACGCTTTGGAGGACTCAGTGTCTTATTTCCACTGGGGCCTTTCTTGAAAATTCCATTGCTTTTTCAAGCTTTTCTTCTGTTCAGTCTCACTGCTACTGGTAATCCTTGGCGGCTCCCCCAGAGTGAGCTGTAGTGGGAGCATTCTTGGATGCAGAGCGTGGCTTAACAATGGTGGTTCTTGTGTTAAGCGCATGGAGACTGAGGGTGTTTGACTGAAGCAGTTGTAAAGACCTCGGTAATCACATTGGCATTGCTCAATTTGAAATAGGTAAACGATCCTCCTTCTAGAAAAACAGATATTTGGGATTCAGAGGTGTTGCAACATTATGTTGAGTTAGTTGAATTTTCAGGGACGTAGTGAGACACTCTAGTCTGAGCCCTGCTGGAGCCTGGCTGTGACCAGCACCAGGCAGAAGGTTCTTTCTGAAGACGAATTATTGCATTTGCAGATAAGTACATTGTGATGGGACTGCAACACAAAAAAAAGGAATACCCTGTATCAAGCTTTTCCTTAAAGATACTCTAGAGGGAGTCAAATCTAAAAGTTTATTTATCTTTAAAGTATTTAAATTGCAGTTCCTTCTTTAAAAATGTTCTGTTTGTTTCCTGTTTATTTATTTGGGGCCCATCTATTAACACAATTTTTTTATGTGTTTATAGATTTTCAGATCAGATACGTGCTAATATAGTTTAAGAGGCATTACTTGGAGTAATGTGCCACTATCATAGCAATAAATTGCCATTGAAACCAGCAAATACCAGTTTTAGCTTTGAAGGAAACAAAACCCTAGGAAATTAAAACAGAATAAAAAGTGAAAGGGTGTCACATCCCAAAGAAATGGAGTTATTCCTTGTATTGAAGATTGTTTTTTAACAGTGCTTTGTATGACTTCAGTATCTGGTCTAAACACAATGTCTACTACATTATAACTTCATACGAGAAACTCTGAATCAAGTACAACATCCCATCAACTATAAACTAGTATCTCGAACTAAGGCCATGGACTTATGTTGCTTAAAAATGAGCCTACTTTTAACATTGATTAACGGTTTGAATATGCTACTGTCCTTGCTCTGCAGTGAGCACTGGGCTGTGCTTTTAAGAATTAAACCTGTATCAAGGTGGGAGGGGGGAGATGGCTGTGTCACTTCAAAAATTACTCTTGGTGGGTCTCTCCTGGAGCAGAGCTACCTGTCTTTAGTCTCACTTTGCATACACATTCAGTGTAGCAACAGACTGGAAATTTTTCCTTCTTTTATTAACTTCCACCGTTACAGCTGCTAAATGTCTCTCAGCTTTCTGACAACAGCAGAGGAAAAGTGTTTGTCAGAAAACCATGAATTCTGTTTCTTCGCTTTAGAGTAGAGAGTGAGCAATGCTCATGAGGTTCCCTTCTATAGATTTCTCCACAATCACTGAAGGAATTATGATCACTGTCTCACAGAAAAGACTATCTGGTATCTAGAAACCCAGAAACCTAACAGATTCCCTGAGATCTAAACACACAGCAGAGATAATGAATGGGAGGCCAGAGCTAGCAGCTGAATTTCAACCTGGTTTCATTCACCAATGAACACAACCCGACGTGACTGCAAGAAGAGTCTGGCTTGTGCTGAGCCTTGTGCTGTGGAGGCATCCAACTTTTTAATGGAGAAAAAAGTGAAGGATGGGGGTGGGGGAACAGTCATGGGGTCACAGTTGATATGTCCTCATGTCTGCATATGAACTTGTGGACATCTAGACTGCTTTTGTAGTCAGTGGAAAGACAGGTATGTTATAACAGATTTATTTGTCTTGTGCTAGATGTCTAAAAGAACTGAGTTGAATTGTGTCTTAAGATATGCAAATGCCTGAAGTTAGATGAAACAAACTTCCTTTCTGCACTTTATATAGAAAAGGGAACACGTAGAGGCAACTGGTAGAGCATGGGAGATTAAATACTAGCTCATTGATATTTCTGATTTCCAAAATTATTCTTGTTGATGTTATTTCACACAGGCCTGAAACATTTCAAAGAAAACTCTGGAAAGCACTGTTCCCTTCCCTTCTTATGGCTATGCCTGCTAGGGTGATGAGGTTGCTTGACTGTTCTGTGGGAAAACGGTACTTGTGTCTCTCTTTGCCATTACATTTGCTATGGGCCCTGCAGCAAGAAATTGAATGGGACATCTTATCTGACAGTGTTCATTATATGGATGCAGGCTTTTCCAACCAATCATCTGCAGTTTACTTTCAGTGCTCTTCTCAGCTTTTGAGCTTCAGAGTAGCATATTGCTCTGTTTGCTGCCACTGCCTGTCAGACCAGCACCAGGGATGGGTGACCCAGTCTCTGCACAGCACCAAACCATTCCTGCCACTGCAGTCTGGAGGATCTCCCTTCCTCTGTGACAGTCTTTTTGCTGGAATTGTCTGAGCTGATTGACAAAAAAAAAATCAGTGATCAGAAATCACTGGTTATGGCAGGTGAGAGTGACCTTGGTATTATTGTTTAGAGCCAGAAGGCACAGAGGTTTGATTTCCAGCTCTCCATATACTTAGAAGGTTTCCTAATATACCCTACTGTACCTAACAGAATCCAACTGAACCCAACCCAATGCAATACAATGTTTTTTTTTGGTCCTGGATGGAAATTGTCCAAATTTGCCTTATAACATAAACAAAACCTCATGATTTCCATTAGGAAGTTTAGCTTAAATACATACCCTTTTCTTACAAAGCTGCTAGACTGAAAAATCCAGTTAAGTTCCTTCAGTATTTTTCCTCCATCTCTTTCTAACCATAACATTGAGCCTCTGTGAGAAACAGCATGGGCCATAGGACCAGTGGATGAACTATTGCTGTGTTTTTCAAAGAAATCAGCTGGATGAAGAGGAAGCCGGGGTTAATATGAAACATTGCCCTACACCTCACATTGACTCAAAACACATACTTTCCTTCTCTGTCTTTCTCTCTCTCTTTCTATCCTTTCCTTATTTTAATTTTCATTATTAAATGAAATACATAGAGTTTTCCAAAGTTCATGAAGAGGAAGTGCATCTCCTGGTGTCATTGTTTATGTAAAGAGGTTGACTGCTCTCCATCATATTCAAAAACCAACATCACTAGGATGTTATAAGAGGACATTCTTATTTAAATTAGATGATTGACTGCTGCCTTTGCCTCACCTATGCTTTTATTACTGAATAGAATATATCACACTTTTCATCTTCAAAGAACTTTGTAAGCATTTACTCATTAGTCTTCATAGTAATCTTGAGAGAGATCATTACTTCTATTGTATCCATGAAGAAAGCAGAGAGAGAAAAAAGACCTAAGGAAAAGAACATTTTCTGCTGCCCACCCGCTGTTGTGGTACCGATGATGGTACCACAGCTGGTGCAGACAAACCATGAAACAGATACCACCATGGATTGCAAAGCCTGCAGTCTGTGCTGGGCCATGAATAGATGATTTGGTTGTTGAATTAGCAGTGATCACTCACAGCAGTGTTACAGTTTTTCCTACCTATTGGTGGAACTGCCGCAATGGGAACATTCTTTGGACCAAAATCAGTACAGACACAGCAAAACAGACTTGCCCACAACCAAGTCTATTAGCTATTGCAACATAATTCTTGTGTAAATATTCCTATTAAGTTCAGCTGGAATTATGAACTCTTAACTCAGGATGCTGTCTAAGTCATGGCTAGGTTGTGGAGAGGTGAAAATAGAAGAGCCAGTAATTCAGTTTAAATGGCTTTTCCTGTCTGAGTTTTTTTTCCCCCTCCCAAAGCAATTTAGATTTTGAAAGTAGATGCCTCCAAGCCTGTCTTTTCTCTTCTGGTGGAGTGTGTTGCAAACACTCTTACATGGCAATGAGAACGTCCCCCCCTCAGAGAGGGAAAAAAGCAGACTTCATGTGGCAAAAATCAGGGTTGTTGGGCTGTTCTTAAAGGACAGTGATTAGCACTAACCCGGCGAGCTGCTAGCTAACCACTGAAATACAATGCTGTCCTCAGAAATACTGCAGATTTGTACTGTCACGTGATCCAGGCTATAGGGTCTTTCCAGCTGTTTGCCTTGGGACAAGAATATCCACATATATAAAAAACTATTTAAGGACAGATAATTGATTTGAAATTTATAAGCATTCTTCATCCAGGTAGTTTTACAATAATCATCAGTCCCCAGTATTTTGTTTTCATGTAATTCAGCTAAAGTAGCGAAGTCAATACCCCCCAAGCATGTATATAAATAATTTTATTTAATTTCTTAAAACTTGTTCATTTTAATTCACTTAATATCTCTTCTTTACAATTAAAAAGGTACTTTAAAAGAGGCAGAATTATCCCACCATTTGGGATTTATGTCAGCTGTTGAAACCATGGAGAATGTTGCATTGAGGGAGATTATGTTGCATCTGCCCCCCTGAGGATTCTTGTTCCTGCCTCTGCAGTGCCTTTTACAAATTATTGCCAAAGATAAACACTGAAATATTTGCAAATTCAGGGTGGTTATGGCTCTGCTGCACCAGAAGTCTCTGGTTCAGCTAAACTGCTTACACACAGCACCCTAAGAAAAGCCTGCTCCATGCTCAGGCTTAAAGAATAAAATTGCCTTTTTTTTTGTCCTTGCTTTTCTGATTCATCTCTGAAAACACTGAGAAACTCTCCTGTCCTTTGCAAAAATCTCACATAAGCAACATGTTGACTGGTAGTCAGTGCCTGTGTGAAAGAGAGAAGCACAAGGACACACAACTGAGTGAAATTCAACTTTCATGAAGTTGAAGGAGGAAGAACGAAAAATCCCTGAGGAAACAGAAGGGGAAAAAAAAGAATAATAAGCAATCTGAACTCCTTTGCAAGTGCCATCCTTACCTGTGGCATTGAGTTTTTATGGTGGACTTTGGTGGAGCTGGGTCCTGAATGAGTACAGGATGGGTATTAGGCATGATTCTGCAATCTCACCTGGTGTTGGTCAAGTTTAACGTCTGCACAGTTATTTGTCACTGGTGTGCGGTTTATGTGGATAGCAGGGTTACTGTGCCATGGATGAACAGACACGTGAGCAAACACCAAGCTAAAGATTTATGACTAACTCGGGGGTGAGTTCAGGAGAATAGGGCTACACCACTTCCAGTGCCTGCTGGGATCCAGAAACAAAGCAGCTGCTTCGGTTGAGGATGAACCCCAAGCCAGGAAGACCTGCTGAACCTGGGCTGCTGTTGGGAGCCTGTCTGGAGGGCCTCATGCTGACATAAGTAATTCGGGGTTGTAGTGCCTCAAGCACAAGGTCACATGAAGGCAGATACTCAGCTGAAGCTTGGCCTGGTGCAAAATCTCTGTCTTCTCCCAGGTGCCACTATATTCAGGCACAGGTGTGTGCAGAGTTCACTCTGGTTTAGAATGGTGGTAACTGCTCCACAGGACGTGAACTGACTGTGTGCTCCACATACCCTCACCTGTCTCTACCTTCTTGTATTATCTGAGCTTCACCTGGGGCCTCTCTCAGTCCTTACTCCCTGCTCCAGACAATACAGGGTTAACTGAATCTGTTGGAAGAGCTAAGCCTAAACATTAGTTTCCTCCTGCGAAAAAAAGGCTGCAGAAAAAGCTTTGATAGAGACCGGTCAAATTATGAAAAGAGGCGTCCATCTAAAGACTAAGAATAGAAGTGCCACCCTAAAATGAAAATCCCAGAAAAGACAGAGGAAACAGGAGAAACAGATCCATTTAACGATTCTCCAGACTATCTAGGTGGCAGCCTGCTGGGGTGAGTGCCATGGGTTAATGGAGTAACCTCTCACCCCTGGAAACTAGTTTAAATCTTGCCTTAGGGTAATAAAGGAAAATTACATCTGATGGTGTCAAATTAATCCCTAGTGGACTTCGCTCCACATCACAAATTCACCACAAATTTCACACAATTTGTCATGATTGGCAGAATCTGCCAGGGATAAATTTGGGATGGGAATAGCTTGGGGTTTGTAGGCTGGAAGTCAGGGGCTATTTGCAAAGGACTTTAGCGCTTTCAGACCTTCCCTGTCAGAACAAAGCACTAGATTCATCCTCACTCTTCAAAGCAAGGGAAACAAACAGAGGAACTGTCATCTCATGACAGAATTAAACCACTATTCACCTCTGGAGCCAAGGAGGTTTGTCGGAGACAGATCTAACTATTCCAGATTGACACCAGCATCTCATTCAGTGGAGTAATTTGGGGTTTAAATTTGTCTAAATGAGAGAAGAAACATGATGAGATTTGGTCATGGACCACACCGTGTGAAACACCCCTTTGAAAGACCAGTTTTGAGGCATACATCTGCTTGATGCATAGGCACACGTATCTGTGTCTCACACTTGTTCTGTACATGCAGAATTTGAGGATAAATGGCTTAAGCCTCTCTGGCAATACCAGAATACCATCAGAATTTTGAGCAAATTATTTCTAAAGAAATAAAAAGACCCTTTTAGAAATCCTCAAGGAAGAATTATGAGGATAGGTGGATAAATAGTAGAAAAAATATAAAAATGCAACAGGAAGGTGGGGTTTGGATTAATTCTCAGAGCTGATGGGCTGTTAGGTCCCTCTCCTCTTGGTTCTGGTACCTAACCAAAACCTTCTCTGATGGAGCTAGGAGCCTACTAGAACATAGTCCCAAATCACTTTGTTAAAAATGTAATTTGAGAAATAAAGTGTTTATCTCTGGATGCTGTGAGAAAGGGGCAGCATACTGGCCCACATGGATGTTGGAATAACAACACTGCCTTCTGACCCAACCTAGTGTCACACTCTGCCTCTGAGTGCATCACAGCCCCTTTTTGTGTTATTACTGGACTTCCTTGCTGCCGGTTGTAGGACTTGTCAGACAGCTGCTTTCCAGATTTATTGACTTTGCTTGTATCCTGTTGAAAATCCTTAATAATGGTGCTAAATTGGATATAAATGTGCTTAATGTTTCTGAACATGAAACTTAAGCAGTTTGCAAAGATTAACTGAAATAAGTGCCAATAATGTGTGTTTTCTTTTAAACAACAGGCAGTAATGCTATGCCTTTTTTTTTATGAACAGGCTGTCTTGACAAAACATACTGTAGAAAGCTTAAGCTACCTTGTCCCACTGGTCTTTTGGGTGGGTCAACACTGACCTTCCTCCATGCTGGTCAAGGATGGAGACAGCAGGACCCTGCTGCAAACTTGGCTCTTCCTTGTTCTTGCTGCAGGTCTGTCTGTATGCGATCAAGAGGGCGGCAGTCGTCCAGTCTGCAAGTGGAAAAGTGCTAGAAGCCCTTAGTCTAGACGTTAGGGCTGTATCTGAGAATCTGAGAGCACCCAAGTCAGCTCTTGACCTTCTATCTGCCACACAGGAGGTGAGGATTCATAGACCGCATTCATGGCAGGGCCAGCTCAGAGAGTTCTGTCTCACTGTCTCACCTGCCCATCACTCTTCCCCAGACCACCAGGATGTGCTGGCAGAGCCTTTTGTAGAGACCCCTCAGCATGGCACATGTGCCTGCTACAGGGAGTGTCAACTGAAAAATGCAAATGAATGGTATGGTGGACAACCTAAATAGAACTTTCCCCCCCCCAATATATGCATAGGGGAGTTTTCTACATAATTGAAATAGAAAAAAACTTAAATCAGATAATCGTTAGAAGCCCTGGTTGCAGAATACAATTCTTATGTCCATTCCACCTTTTGGCACCATTAGTAGTTCCCTTTGAATGATCAGCATCACAGCTTTGCATCAAACTTTTCTTTAGCATAGTCTGTTATATTGCAAATCCCTATATAGCACTTTAATATGAGCAAATGTTAACATTTAAATGAAATAAAACTGTTTTCTGGTGGAAACAATTATGTGTATCAAACTTTAAATTAAAGGAACTTCTGTAGCTCTATAGGTCAGCTATGAAGTTGAGTTAAGAAGTGAATTAAGGTGAAATATAGAGGCTCAAGTCTTCTCTCAGTACTGGGAAGGTGAGGAAAGGAGAGAGTACTTAGAACTGAAATATATTTGAAGTGTTACAAAAAAATAAACTTTTTTCTAATGCATTCTCTCATTTCCTATATTCAAGAAAAAAAAGGAGAAAAACATCCCCCAGAGTGCACTAACTCACAAAACCTCCTACACTATTTGCCTCTACTCAGGAGTAAAGTTGACCTGAAATTCCACTTCAGCTCGGTTTCATCCTCTGTGTAAGCAAAAGAGCAAATGATTCTCAGTGTGTGCACAGATGAATAGAGACATGTCCATCCCCTGACACACATAACCAGCCCAAACCTGTTCAAACATTACTTTCATCAAAAACTACTGATAGAGGGGAAGGTCATGGCATATGATGTACAATGGTGACCAGAGATGGTGTCACAGGCAAGGTGTAACAGAAGATGAAGAATACAAATCTAGCTTTACATTAGTGGTGGTTTCTGTACAAATCCATGTAGACTTTTTATTTATCTTTTTATTTATTTTAGAAAAATACATCCCTTAAATATTTTAATCTAAACCAGCACTCTGTTAGCTAGTGAAAACACTGAGGTCTCATCTTTTTACTGGCTACTCACTAACAGGATAAATTAGACTTAGAAAATTCTTTCTGCTGTGGATGTCGGAGGCATAAATAACACCATATGTTCAGCAGCAGTCTAAATAAAATATCATTCTTACCTTTATAATGACACTTTAATTTAGGAGCCGTGACTGTAATCAATATGCAAACATGAAGTGTTCAGCTTAATCTTTGTAAAATGCTATATAACTTTTGTGCTACCCTTAAACTATATGAAGTACTGCATTATATTTGCAAGGGGAAACTCCAATCATCTTCTACCTCTGTGCTGCCAATCTATACCAATCAGAAAATCTAAATGTCATCAGGAATGACCCTCAGAGTGAAAAACTTGTTCCTAAGAACATATGGACCCCACTGGCCTCAGGAAATATTTGAAGAGTGCACACACATTTCATCAGGATTTTTGAAATCCCAGAGGAAAAGGAAGGAATGAAAACATGACAGAATAATTTAAAATGGCAGGTATTGCCCTTTTCTTGTTCAACAGTGGAAATCAGATACCTTATATTAATAGAAGTCATTATTTTTATTACTCCTATTAAAGAGGCTAACACCTGCCATGTCCCAGATTTCTGAAAGTGGTTTAATTTTTCCTTCCCCTCTGCAGTGGTGGTTATACTGCTCCAGGTGGGGGCAAATGCCATTACTTTAAAGATTGGCATCTACTTTGTCTTCCCAGGAGACTGTATCTAGAGCAATCTGTTCTGATCAGATGGAGAAATAAAGCCTCACTGCAGGAGCAGAAGGCTCTGAAAACAGCAGGGCCAGACTTTCCCTTTGGGGAGGGCAGTGGGGCAAGTGTCCTGCTGCCTCCTTGTCCTGCACATGACCTGCCTTACTGCAGCCCAGCTGTTGGAAGTGGTGAAGACATGTCTCACATCAGGATTCTCAGTGCTGCGCCATGGGGATCTGCTTTCACCTTAGGTCTTCTGCTACCCCACAGTTTCAGTCTGGGCTAATCATTTGCCTCCCACATTTCCCTCCACGCTTTGTGAGTGTTACTTAAATGTTAAGGGATCAGTTCCTTTTCTTAGGGCTGAGCAGAATTTAAAAATATTTTTAAACTTATTTCTATAAATAAAAATGGAAATCAGCTTACAATTGATGGCAGCCAGTTGAATTTCTCCTCTTCCTCAGTACATGTTGCTGCCCGCTCACTTTGCATGGTTATTGGTCCCACATTCTCAGGACTGCCAGAGAAAAAATTGTTTTACTGATACTGGATCCAATTCTTTATTAGCCTCAGAGCTGCTTCTACTCTGCTCTTGATAATCTGAACAAGTCTTTTCCAAAGTCCTGGAGTAACACTTTTAAAAATTTCAGTCCTGCAATTAAAGCGTTCTTCCTTTTAAAGTCTAGATATAATAATTTCTTCCCTCCCCCTCCCTCTCTTTTTTTCCTGGCAAGATAGATTTCATAAACATAGATACGCTTTTTAACCTGACTATTTACATATATATATATATATATATAAAAAAGTGGTTTTATTGGTCTGATATAAGGGCTGATAATGGGCTCTTGTAGTAGTCTCTTAACTCAGAGAGGTAGCCACATAGGACTGTGGTGAGAAATTTTCTACCGACACTTAAAGGCAGGGTTTTCAAAGTCATTGCAGATATTTTTCAGGCTACTACATGAAGCATTCCCTTGAGAGCACAGAGGGCTTGTATTTACTGCTGCTGGCACAGGCTGTGTTTTGCACTCATCTAGTTAGAGTTTTCCTAGAAATCACACTCGTGTTACCTACATTTGCAGCAAAAGAATGAGAAGTCTCTGCACCTGGTGGTATATGGCTTAATATTAGATGCTTTCTAGTAGTGTGTAGCTGAAATATTGCATAGGTGGAACATTTAACAAAGATGAGTTTGCTGTGATGGCATTCAATCCTGCAAAACACTGTCACTGCTTCTGAATTTCTCAGAGATTTTCACAGTTTTTTTTTGCCCTCAGGTTCAAGGGCATGAGTCATGTTACTGTCAACAGGGGGAAAAAAAGCTTTGGTGAAAGAGTTCACCTCAAGACTGCTGCTTCATCTGGGCTTTCTATGTGGTCACTGGGTTCCTCAGAGAAGGAGTAAACCAGTGATGCTCTCACACAGCTGATAATAAAGTATATTCCTTCAATTTTCAAGCCTTTACAGTTGCTAAAGCCCCATAGGAATGCATTTTGTGGCATAACAGTGCTGAGTATCCCACTGGGCACAAACACATTTTCAGTGCATGTTGTAAAGAAAAGAACCTGCCTTGGTAAAATGATTATGTATTATTAAAATCCTAGAGGTAAGAAATAGGAACTGCTGAGGTACACTGGGTTGGTACAGATTTCCAGAGACAATATTGGTAGCTGGTACTCTTGTGTCTAAAAGTAAATCAAACAGTCAGCCTTGTAAAGTCCATGAACAAATGACATTGGTGCCTTTTGTAGGTGGCTTTGTGCCTGTTGGCACAGAAGATTTGGCGAGTAGATGCTGGGATAAGGAAGAAGGGATGAAGAAGGAATATGAGAGACATTAACCTTCACTGTGTGCATCAGACTCAAGGTTCAGAGACATTAAGCCCAACTACAGACCTTCCATGGGGGCTTATGGTTAACCATCCCTTGTTTTTAGTGAACACATAAGTAGAAAAACGGATTAGAAACATGGACTGGTAATCACCATTCATGGATTTCACAGTTAACACAAGCTTGTATGCTGAGATTCACTGCCAGATATCTGGTCTGGCACTGGATGAAGTTGCTCCACGAACAGAAACAGCATCACCACATCGGGATGGCACACGATCTGAGCAACTGAGGCGTGCTGGGAGAAGCTGTGCTGCACTGCGCTGGTTATCTTGTTTCTGGTATTGTCACTCATCTCTTTGCCTGGTGCTGCATTGTGCCATGTAGCAATGTGAGTGTACTCTGAGGTATTGTAAGGACATAATGTTCAGCTTGAAGTTACCATTCCCAGGGTAGAACTATAGAGGAAATGACCCTCATTGCTGCCAGTACAAAATGAATGCGAGACTTTAAGCAATCTTTGCTGCAGGGTTTGTTTCTTTTCTGTTCTTGTATTCCCTTTCATTAGTAATTTCCACTGAGTAAGCTTTTGCTTTTCAGCGCTGCTCTAGCAGGTAGAGCAGGGATGCTCAACTAGAGGCTTGCAGGCAGAACCTGACCTGTAGGGATTTTGCCTCTCAGAAGAGTGCAGATAGAGCCAGCACAGTATGTACCAAAGTGGTCCTTTCTTTTCTTCTTAGGGAGGACATGTAGTTGGAGAGGATGCATGTGTTGCCTGGCTGCCCTTTCCCCCTCACTCTCTTTCTCCAGTATGCCAAAGAACTGCATGCTGCACACGCCAGTACTAGGAGTGCAGGAAACTGTGGAAAGGAGAGGAAATATCCAGAAACTGATGAATAGGATGGCAGAGATAGCAAATATTTGAATTACATACTTTTGACCTCATCAGTCTTTATCTACAGTTGGTTTATCGAGATTGTTAATTAGCCATGCCATGGGTGCAGAAACCCCAGAGCAGACTCATGCATCACAAGTTCCAGTCTAGCAGGATTTATAAGTCAGGCTTCACAATATTTAAGCCAGTGATGCTACTTCCAAGCCCACTTAGACACTTTCTAATGTTTTCAAGGCTAGTAAACTGACAAGCTTATCCTGATTCCATGCAGGGGAGAAAGGGAGGTCCCTGTTCTGCACTCCTGACATGCTGGGATCCAGAGGGTTAATTATGGCTTGAAAACAGCAGTACTTTTCTTGAGGCTGGGGTTCACCAACACAGCAGGTCCATCTTAAGGGATCTTCCTGCCAGATCAAGAAGTACCACAAAAACTCATCAACTTTCCTAGTGAGTAAACTCATTTTGCTAGTACCAATTTGTTGAATCAATTGCACTGGTTTATTATCATTTAAGTTTTGTGGCTCAGGCACTGTCCATCCTGTGGCTGCTGCCTTGGAGACACACAATTACCAATTTTAAATAATGTACTCCATTTCATGCTTGGAAGAAAGGTTGCATGGCCTCATTGCATCCAGGTCAAACATATGTATCTGAATCAACTAGGAGGGCTCAGATCTGGTCTTATCATCGTGGACCTATGGCCAGGCACAGCGAGGGTTTAGAAGGGATTGGAGCAGCAGGAGCTGGCTCCTGTTCCAGACAGGCACCACGGTCAATATAGCAGTGCTGCTCTGTCTGCTGACTCTTCACCTCACTCAGTCAAGGTTTTATATTAGCTGGGGAAGTTTCAGCCTTGCAATCATCCTGTGACACTCCTTGTGGAAAAAAACCCTGACACCAAAAGGATAAAAAACCAGCTGCTTCTGTATTACAAGGTAGTTCTCCCATAATTCAAACCCACTGCCCAGATGTTGCATTCCCCATAGAACAGTAACAGTCCTCAGCAGCAGACAGGTGATTATGAAGGTGAGTAGATGACTCCAGAGATATAAAGCTATTTATATCAAAGAACACCTCTTGTGAATGAAGGCTTCTTTCTTGCTCAGAAATCCGATCCAAAATCTTCCAAACCCTTTGATTGTTTTATCTGCATATTCTCTGAAACCATGTTGTATGAGGGTGGCTTGCACTCTAGCCATAATTGTTGCAGCATGCATAAATTCTGCTTTACTACAGCATGGTAGGACTGATCAGCAGGCACATGATTTTAGGAAGTGAGTGGCAAGAACAGCCAGCACACATGCATTGTTTCTATACAGGTGATGGAGTAGTGGAGTGATGACAGCACAGGATTTTCTTCCCGCTGGCTTAAAATTTATTTCACATATGTTTTGCTTTCTGCTTTAACCAGATGATGATTTCATTGGTTTGATTGCTATCTTATGAACCCCATATCATCTTATATCACCGTGACTGCCCACAATGAAGCAGGTCTCTCGCATGAGAAATAAAATGTCAGGTCAACTTGTACGTGTACTGGTGACAGTGATATGTGCCTTATTGACAAACTGCAGAAGAGAATAAACCAGTGTGAATGGGCTAACAAGTTTTAGAGTGAGAGGAGTGTTTCCAAGGGTCAGACAACCATGTTTCAAAAGTGGGAGAGTTTATCTTGATCAGTAGGCTTTACTGTCATGACTCAAAATTCAAATTTTGTTGGTTTGACAATGGCAGATCTTTGGTCTACATGTGTGGCCTAAGAAAAGATGAAATCAATTGAGATTAGACCTTTATGCTATACTTATGTATGCAAACTAACAAGTCTTTTCTGTACTTGAGGATTTTGGATTTAATGAATTGTGCAGCTTTCTGCAACTTTGGATTCTTGTTTGATTTTAAAGTAGAACTTTTCTGTCTCCAAAAAACCAAGTCTCCCAGCTGAGCCTTCACAACACAGAACTCTCGATCTAGAAAAATGCCACTGGCAATGGTACTATTGCATCCTTTCATCCACAAATGAGATTATCTTTTGTTCTTCAGGGGAAAAGATTTTTCTTCATCAGTCTATAGATGTGGAAGACTGGATTTGAAGCAACCCATGGTGATTTACTCATCTCACCAACTACTTTTCAGAATAGGTGTGCCTTTGGTTTCATGGCCAATTAGTATTGGTGTCTGCAGGAAAACTTGAATAACTGCAGCCAGCCCCCAGGGTGCCGTATCCTGCTTTCAGCTGGTTAAGGTAATGCAGTGGGCTCTTTCCCTATTAACCTATTCCTCCTGAAACAGGGACACTCTAGGGATCAATCACTAGGTGAAACTGGTTGGTATTTTGGCAGATACCCCATTTACTTTTGAATATCCTTGGAAATAGTGTCTGCCTAAATTAACATAGTTAAGTCTAAGTTCTGCCCCTTTTTAGTGCAGACTTGTTACTGAACGTGGTAGGAAATGAATGCACTCCCAGGGTATTTTTTCGCAGCAACTCCATTATTTCCTTTGTCTGGCCAAAACTGGCAAGGCTGACACAGTTAAGATGCTCCACAGAACTCAGCTTTTGCTGGAAATGCCCAGTTCACAGTTGTGGACCACACAGCTGAATTTGAGATAGCCCCAACCAAGCCATTGTCATGGGGTAGTTGTGTGCTACAAGGCAGTTTGGGATCCCTTGTGCCCACTCAGCCGCCCTGTGAGGCTGTCACCCCAGCTGCCTGCAGCATAGCAGTTTTTGTGCAGTATTGTGGATCCACAAAACCTTCACTAGGAGGAATGAGCAGTCAAGATAACCAGCACAGAAACCTGCTGTCAAGGAGAAATCCTTGCCAGCACTTGCCTGTCAACAAAGTGACTCTGCTCTCCTCAGCCCTAATGTCCTGCCTCCCCTTCCTGTGCACCAACAGTCAGTGATGCTCAGGGGACAGCAGACAGTTTCAATTCCTTCATTTTCTTGCAGGCTGGAGTTTCTAACCCCTGTTTTGCTCTTTCCTGTTGCTGACAGGCAACACAGTTTTGTCTTTCTGAAGCTGTAAAAAAGGAGTTGATCCAGCAATAAGCATAGTCTGGGCTGATTTTTTTTTTTCAGTGGCTGGGAGTAGTGTGTATTACTTATGCCATACCTCTAGGATGATTTGAATCTGGTATAAATCTAATCTGCTGCTGAAAGTGGTGGTCTTGTCCTGTCTTGTGGGCTCAGTTTTTCACTCCCACAGCCCTCCCTGGTGCTGTCACTAGCACTTATGTGGGCCTGTGGTCAGCTGGATCAGACAGCGAATCTCCCTGCAAACTAAACTCACCCATTCCTTTGACCACTAAAAGCTCCATATTGATGTAAGCAAGTGCTACCTTGGAAGTGCTTGATTTGTCCCTACTAGGAGTATTACCTCCCATAAATAGCTCAGGATACCAAAGGAGGAAATTAAATTGTCAGGAAGCAATTTCTTGTTGATTTCCAGCAGTTGTGGCATTTACGTTATACTTGTTTTTAGACTCTCCAAGTGCCAAAATGGGACAAGACAGATCAAAACTAACTTGTAGTAACTCAAAACACTTGTGAATTCACAACACCTCTGAGTACAGGCCATGAAAGTTGCACCTGCTTAGTCCACACTTCATTCTTCTGTTTCATGTAGTGCTCCAGTGTTCCCTGCTGTTTGAGAAAACTATACTTGAAGTGCCAGGAAACCTGACTGAAAACATATTCAGTAAACTCCCCAGGGCAGTTTGTGAAAAAGACAGTGTAGTTCAAGTAGCATCACACATGTTTAAAATTGCAACAGACACTTTGAAACCATGTGTTGTGTAATGATCAGAGCGCTAAATCATGTGTCAAAGCTGAGGGATCTGGTTTCTCTGAAAAGTGCTAATGTTTTTTGATGCTGAGTAGAAGCTGTGTTTAAAAGAAATGATCAGAAAGCACAAGTCAGTTTATGAGAGCATTAGTGCTTCAGATGTGGTTTATCTACTTAGCAGCAAACCAGCCTGCAGCAAACATATTTTGGATATATGAAATGAATCATCCTCTCTGCACACAAACCTCACATAACACTTTGCCTTGGTAGTAAAAGTAACCAGTGATTAAATTGCTGTAAAAGTGAAGTTGGTAAAAAGTGATGTGTCAGAGACAACACATTTTTTAAAGGTAGGTGCCCTTCTGTTGAAAATGAAGGCTTAATTGATGCTTCTTGGCCAAATCTGAAATGCATTAGTCATTTCATTAATTTGAACCTCATCCAAGACTTTTTCAGAACTGTTCCTAATAATCTGTCTGCACTGTCTTGCACTTGGAGTTGCCCCAGTATGTCCCTGCAAATCTGTTGCACCTGGCATTCTTGGTGTGTGTAAGCCTGACCAGTGATTTTGTCTGGTAGCTCACTAAGACCTCATCTATGTTTTGATAAACTGGACCAATTGCTTGCCATTTCCAAGAAGAAAGATATTTTTCATTCTGACAAATAGGAGCTCCTAAATCTCAGCTAGGATCAGAAAGACAAGAAGAGCTGGAACAGTCACTAGTATCTTTGGGACCAGAGGAAAGTAAAGCACCAAGACAACTCCAGACTGAAATTCCTCGAACTCTGTGAGAACAAGCAGGAAGACCAGACTGGAGAGGACAACAGAGAAAAGCCAACCCTACAGCAACCCGGAGTTTACTGTTACTGTGGAGCTACTAACTGGTCCAGCTTTTGCCTAGTAGTGACGAATTACTTATTTGAGTGTAAAATACTCCCTGAGCTAAAGTGAGATCTTTCATATAAGGATTTCGTTGATGATAGGACCTCTAGTTTTTTGTTTCACTTTTGGTCCCTTACAGATATGACTCAGGCAGCTTCTAAGTAGAGGAAACAAATTTTCAAATATGTAAAATGTGTTTTACAGTATAGAATGGAGCACAACGCAAGCATTATTGATAGAAATCAAGCAATTCTTGTTGATGAAAACACAGGATGTACAAGCATAGGTGTATTGATCCATATGGGTTTTTTTAACCTCACTTAAGTTTTCAGAGGAAATTTGTGTTGGAAACCTGGTGTGTAAATTCAGTCTGTTGGCTCACCTGAGATAATATTAAGACTCAAGCACTTGCACAGTGCAGAGATACCACAGCAGCTTGCCATAAACAAGGCTCCTGCAACCCCAGTCAGTTAGGATCCTATTCCTGTTAGCCCACATTTCAGTCCCTGCCTGTGCAATCATGCAGGGCAGCTTCCTTTGCAACAGAAAATGTCAAGGCAGTGTGTTGAAGAATGAACTTCTAGAGGTTTCTTGTAACACACAAATTTCCTCAGTCTTCAATATTCTCTGTCATAAAATCACAAAAGAGATAGAAACACAGGTAGATATACACCTGGCAAGGTCCTTCTTGGCTAAGTTCAGCTCTTCCAGTGCCACCTCTGCCTCAAAATGTTAGTACTGTGGGCTAGTAAGAGATTTCTTGTCTCTTCCCTTACAAAGTCCAGCTCAACAAACTAGATGAAAGCCCTGATATTTTATTTATTTGAAGATTGCAGGGATTTTAGACATCTTCAACAGTATCAATACCACAGCAGTAACTCACCTGTCATTGCAATCCCTGCAACTGTCAGTATTAAACTGTTGTAAACAATAAATCTTTGTCCATTGAAATGCCAATTTCTAGGGAAATATTTAATAACAACCCATTTCTGACTTGGTAGAGTCTTTCTTATTTGTGTGTCCTTGTCTGGGTTGGAACATGTCCCTCGTGCAACTTCTTAAGGGCTACCCCAGAACAGCATTGTGATACAGTTCTGGCATTCTGTTCCGATATTGATAATCAGCATGAGGAAATGCTGCAGTTATTAAAACCTGCTGTATCCATTTGTAGTCTGTGTGATCTTCTTAACAAAGCCAAGCTGCCTTCCTTGGATGCCACGTTATTTTACTGTACACCTCACTTCAGAAAATCTGTTCTGTGGCTACATAATGAAAGCTGGATTAATGTCAACAGCTAGAACAGGTCTGTAGAGTCTGTGTCCTGCTGTCTGGTAGAATAACAGAATAACCCTGCACAGAAATATGGAGCATAACAAATAAGAAGGAAATGTTACTGAGTTGGTGGGCTGTGAGCACTTCGGCGTAGGTACCTGAAAAGAAACAGCGTGTCTCCTAACACATAATGAAAACAATTCAGAGTAGAGCCACTCCGTACAGTGTTGTGAGTCACAGTGTCCTTATGAGTCCTAGCACCTCATATGAGAGCTGTGCACATCTGGATGCAGTAATGACTGGATGACTTTTGCTGTAGTTGTTCACATCCATGCCCAGCTAACTCAAATATTAGGGAGCACCTGAACTAAATCCATCAGGGGCGGCATATCCTGGAGCACTCCATGAAGACATGAGACTCTTATGATTTACTCTCCACACTTGAAAAACACACCACATGACTTTGTTTAAGCAACAGGACACACATTGTCCAAGTCAGTGTTTAGGATGAAGAGTTGGATTCAGGGGCCACAGCAAAATATGTAGCCAAAAATCAAGCTGAAGGTAGGGGGAAGGGCTAGCAACAATGGACTTCATTTATCAGCCAGCCCAAAAGCAACTGCAAGTTCTAGACTCGCTCTCCAGCCAGTAGTCGGGGTTACTTTAGTATGACCCGAAGCAGTTGCTTATTTAGTCATTTCTGCCAGGTCTTACTGGCAGGGAGGTCTGGTCCAAACCTAGGACCCAGAAACAAGCACTTGGTTTTTATTTGAGAACATAAACAGAGCTAGAGTTTCAAACTGTGGGTGTTAAACGCCCATGAAAAACTTGCACGGTACAGGTCATTCTCCCTCCTCGGCTTGAAATATCCCACATGAAAATCTGGCAGACCATATCTAAGCAACAAACACATTTGTCCTACTGTGGGATCTATTTTGAGACAATACTTAACCAAAGAAGAGCTCAGCCTGAGGAAAACATTTTTCCCAGTCTCTAGTAGCTTGCAGAAGCAGTGTTCAAATAAGTTTAATGCTGGGCAAAGTCTGCTATTCAAACAAATGTCTAGATTAGTGAGCATCAACAGAAAACATATACTAGCAGACAGAAGACACTTTTGACAGTTTCCCCCACATGATTCCCTGTGTTGGAAACATTATAGGAAGACTAATATCTGATGAAGTTAATGTGAAGAAAGAAAGTGATCACCCTTTCAGCTGCTTGTGTTTGTGTAATACTTCTCTTGCAAATGGTAATCCTGTCAAATGTCACGATGATTTTGCAATTTTGGTTTTTTTTTTTAAAATGACAGTATACTTTAATGACCATTACTAGTACCTCTTGGTATGCAAAGCATGGCCATGATACAATGCAGAGAAACTTCACAATTCAGAGAGCAAAATGATTAAATGCAAGCCTCAAAAATCTTTTGTGCTTGTGTATAGATTATACGAACAGATTTTTTTAGAAGAGACTTGTAGATTGTAGACAGTATTCTTACGTTCAATGTAAGTGAAAACTGAGTGATGATAACAGCTGCATCACAATGCAACTTCTTTAGGAGGCTCAAGTTATTTGAATTACTTTAATTGAAACAGTTAAATTTTAACTGAAAATAACAACACAAGCAACACTGTCTTCAGAAAATTTGTAAGGATCTCTGAAATGAATAGCTAGAATGTCATATGTGAACAACAACTTTGAAGGCAAAGTCAATGTATGCATACTATCTTTTTCCTTTCCCAGCCCTCATTACCTCATTACATTCCTCATCCTACACTATAGCTCATGTCTCTTCTGGGCAGGGCAGGGAATTCTGATTGTGGGTCTACACTGTAGATGAACCTACCGTGAAGATATCCCAATTAAAGAAAAAAAAAGAAAAGAAATTGCTTAACAAGGAAAGAGAAATCCAAAATTCTCACAGACATGTGGCTGGTTTCTTCCATAAGATGCTTGTCAAAGAATATACTGGGAAATGTAGCTAAAATTCAAGCTTTTATCTTTCACTTCACTTCACTAATTCATTGTTTCATTTTTCTTTTTTCCTCTGTTTTTTTGCTAAGCCAAATTAAGAGGTTAAGAAGACCCTCATATATCTACTGAGACTGAAACAGAATTATATGTTAAGAACGCAGTTTTTATCCAGTAAGGTTCCTGGCTCCTTTCCTGCAGAATATGACAAGTTTGTAGTGGACAAGGCAAAGAATCATAGGGAAGTAATCTCATACAAAAGGAAGCCTAGTGCTCTCCTAGACCTTGATTCCATCACAGCACACTTTCTTGTACTGAGACTGGCAAAACTTATCCATATCATAATACGTTGCATATGAAAATAGTTTATTAACTTGTAAGTTATACATTCTTTGGGGCTTCTTACGGGTATGGAGTCCAAACACAGAAGCGGGAAATCTAAGACTTTCATGAATATCTTTCCGTATTTTGTCTGGGTTTTTTTGGGAAGTATAGTGAGATCTTATTTCTTGGAAGCTTTTTTCCATGTCTGTAGTTTGGAAGTATTCAGAAAGCCACAGTCTAGCTGAAAAACACACTATACATTTCCAACATATTCTGTTCTGCTTGGCTACTGAACTCACCATAGCAGCTTTACTTCTGTTTAACAATGTAACCTTAGTTCCCTCCAGCAAATACGATTTCAGTAAGGACTGTCACTCTTTGTTGTCTTGTTTAAATGAGTTTCTGGGCAATCTGCTAAGGTACTGGAGTACTATAGGCAACAAAGAAAGCCCTTAATTTTTCATTTAGGTGTCAGTACATTTTCCAATATTTAAATACAAACATGGAATTTATTTATAATTTGTTGCTAAAATTTAGTTTACTAACCAGTATTTTATTTACTTATTTACAGAAACTATCATTCTTAAGCTTTTCTTTCTCACTAGAAATCACTTTGGTTTATGGTAAAAATCCTTCCTAGTACTTCTACTTTCTGTTATATGCAAGAGATCATTTTGCTGTTTTCTTTCTGATTTTTTTTGGTAAAAAATATTTATTCTCTCTCATACTGTTTTGCTGTTAGCATCTCAAAGATTGTCTCTCAGAATATTCAGTCTATAAGTATTTGTGGTGAGATCCATTTGCTTCCGTGATTTTTTTCTTTGCCATTTTAAACACAAAAAACTCATTTCTTAGTCTTAGAATATGGGTAGAGCTGATGCCAATGAATTTCCCCAGAGCAGGGATTTTTTTCCTGTTTGACCAGACCTGCAGCACATCTAAACAAATATAAGTTTATTTGAGAAAACGACATATTACTAATTTATATAGTGATAACATAATATGTTTTAGTTGAATTATTTCATAATATGTGGAAGGTTGGTGCATATGTATAATTGTGATCAACTCATGTCTCATATTACTTACCTAAGGAAGAGGGATTCAGGAATAAATTTAGAAGTGTCAAAAACTGTAGCCTTATAGTTATTTATCCTGGGAAATGTAGATAGGAGGCTGGTTGCCATGCAGATTTCTTTTCTGCAAATTTTTTTTCAGTGTTTCTTCTACTTCATCATCAGCGGGTATCTGCTTTGCTTTATGGATGCTAAATTCAATCCTTATCTAAGGATTTTTTAGGAGTCCTTGATGTCTGAAAAAAACAGGCATTAATGATAATTTATATAAAATGGAAAAGAAAAGAAGTCCCCAGCCCTTTGATAGAAAAATTATTAATGATATTCAGATAATCTGCTATTCATATTGCTGTGCACATGGTTCTTATCAAATCCATTTTTTCTCACCATTTTACATATCAGTTGAAAAAAATGGCACATTAAATTGGCATTTGCAGGGTGGAACAATTGTCACAAGGATTTTCTGAAGTTAGCTTCATGCTTTTCACATATCCTTTTCCAGTTTTGCCAGTAAAGAAAGAAACCTCAACAAACACTACTTTGCAATCTGTCTGTTGTGGGCTGTGCCAGCATACTAACTTGTATGCTACTTTTAAAGAGCATGGATTCACTAAAAGCAATTATAACCACATGGAAACACTCAAAGCAGTCAAGGAAGAGAATGAATTAAAAATGAAAGAACCTGGAAAAGTGTCTTGCAAAGAATTAGTGTCAAGAACCACTAGTATTTTATAGGAACGAAGCTATGCAGATATTATTCAAACTGCCACAGTGAGAAAGCACAGTAAGTGACATTGACTCTGACATAGAGATGACGTGGAAAAGAGTCCCAACAAATGATCGTTCCTGGATAAAGCCAATAGTCAGCCCAAATCTGTGGTTCTGGGTTGGTCTTTGTCACCCTCATTATGCACATATTTTTCATTCTCCCTAATCACAAATTAGAATGACTCGGAACTCCCAACATTTTTTATTTGCTTTAGGCATTTTCTGCTTCTTGGAGCTGAGATTGACCATTTGTCTAAGGCTACAGGGTAGCATGGGGAGAAGCAAAAATCTGGGCACAGATAAGGAAACATAGTCTGCTCTTCTTGAGACTGATGCTGGTCCATGTACCAGCTGGGTCTTTCAACCGAAATCGTGAGCATTTCCAATGTCAGAGGCTGGACTGGAAATACTCCAGTGACTGCTGCCATTGTGGAAAGGGAAAAACTATGAGAAGGGTATACGTCTTAAGAAAATAAGAAAGCTCAGAAAACCTAAGTGATTGATGTTCTGAGTGATCTTGGGATCCACAGGCCAGGTGCTGCTTTCCCTTCCTCACCCAAAGGTGAGAAAATGCCTACATAAATCAGGACTGTCCAAGGCAGTGTCATGGGGTCATTCTCCTTCACAACTAGAAGAGGTTACATTTCTTCTCACCCTTTTCAGACAAAGCATTGGGTGATAGCATTCAAAAAGCAAGAGCATTATTGAATACCCTCAAGAAGGTTCTTATTCTCTTTCTATCATAAGGGAGAGGCGCTAAACCACAGAGATGCCCTCACACTGGTTTCTTCTTACCATACTGATATTTCATTCCTAAAATGAAAAGTGAAACCACTGCAGTTAAAAGGAGATAATATATTGCTTTCCCTTTACTAGCTCCCCAACATGGAAGAATGGCAAGAACAAGGAAGACATAGTGTGACTTTTTTCCAGCCAGGGAAATAAACCAAACCCAGAAAGACGTTTGTGCTGCAGCTGCAGTGGTGCTGAAGAGAGAGTCTGGCACGGAAAGAGAAGGAACATTTAAAGTATTCTCCTGCTTTTTGTATTTCGTAGTAATTACAACAGGCATGTCTATGTGAAATAAACTAGTTTCTCCAAATTCCATGCAGATCTCCATTATTCCCTTTGTAGGTACTGAGCAGTGGAACCTGGGAGCTTCACTTCAGATTGTTAGATGTTAGCAGCAGGATCTGGCAGCATTAAATATCTAACAGGGAACACATAGTCCATAATAACTGGAGAGACATTCTCATTAAGTACTAGTTATCCATCTGCAAACTAACTAGCTTTTAACTCTCAGACTGACCAGTGCAAGTACCTTTTGTTAAAGACAATGAGAAACAGAGAAAGCACCTTATAATTACGCAAATATTTATATTTGCACAGATCTCTTTTAAAATGGAATTGTGCTTGCAGTACTAGGACAACAATAGTATTATGGTGGCTGGATATTCCTCAAATAGCACTTAAGACTTTTAGAATTAGCAAAATTTCTCCTTAGACACTGCAGATAAAAGCCTGGCTCCTGGAATTCAGTGGGAGTTTCATCATTGGTTTCAGTCAAGTCTGTATTTCAACACATGAGTATGAAGTCATAGAAATTGGAGATGGAAAAAATCTGCTTAATCATTTAGGTTGGACCCAAAACCTTTTACTTTTTGTTTGTTTGTTTGTTTTTCCCCAAGGACTTCTTTGGCATCTAAGAACATTTAGCGGACTCTTTTGTTCTGAGATGTCTTTTTCCTTCCCTCCTGAACATTTCAGATGCCTTATTTATCTGGGGAGCTGAGGAGTATGGTCAGCATTTTGGAGCTCCTGGTGTTCCTGACTGATAGATCCATCCCCTCTCTCTCTTCAATACCTCACCAGCCCCAATACACCCTTCTACTAAAAAAGAATGGGAAAGTTCTTCTGACACTTCCCCCAACCTCTTCACCTGTAGGATGCTGTACTGCTGTAATGTATGCATGAAAATCACTACGCACAGCAGACCCACAAGCCCAGCTTTGGCCACTATGACTTTTCTCTAATCAGTACCATATCTTACAATGAACTTCTCCGTCCTTTGTAGACTTTACATACCTAATTTTTAACGTGGTCTAAAAAAACATCTGTTAATCTTTACCACCAGGGCACAAAAGCAAGAAGAAAAACAAGGGGATGTTCTCCAAGTGGGAGGAAGACAATGTGTATACGTAAAATATTGTTTGAATGCTTAGCAGATTTGATCTACATAATTTAAACCTATAGCTACTGTCAGACAGCTTTCCTAAAAATGGAGGATAAGTCAGAAAAGGGAGCAAGCATGAGAGTCAGGACATCTTTATATATTGGTAATTTTATGGAAAGCACTAATCTATTAAAGCTTCACAGGAGACTCTGAAGAGGTTGAGCAGGTACACTAGTACCATTAAAGAAGGTGGAACAAAGTGCCTGATATCTCAAGTTATTTAAGTAACTAAAGCAGCAGATTACTTGCAGGCATATTTTCAGAAGTGTCAAATGACCTCACACCTTTTGATCACAATGAGATCTGGGAATCTCTGAGTGTGCTGTGCGTCTGCCTGCTTCATAATGCCTTTGACAAGCAGGGTGAAGATGCTGCAAAAAATGTCTGCAAGTAATGAGCTGCTCCTCTTTTATGCCTGTTGAGAGTTGGCTGTTAGAAAGCTTTGGGATTTTTTTTCCCTTATACTTCTTTTATCTTATTTCTACTTCATTATTTCTACCTATATGTTTTAGCACATTTTTCTTAACCTCCAATAATGTATCACAAAATGCTTACAAGGTGTTGAAATGCAAGATAGATACAGGAAGCATTGTGAAAAGAGGCTTCTAGAAGTGGGTGCTGTCACAGGAGGTAGCGGTGGCTTGTACAAGGCCCCTTGGATACATTACAGTGCAGGTGGGATGCTGGTAGTGTCTTGTCTCCCTCCTCCCACATTCAGGCACCAGGTCACCCAGCAGTCCAAGTAATCTCAGTCTTGCTGCCAGTCAGCTGATATAGACAAAGCTGGGCAACCCCAGCACAACAGAAAACATTTTTTTTTCTTTATTCATACTTGTGATGCTGAAGAATATGAAGGAGTGCTTGTGTCACAGATTAACCAGATTGTGCTAATGCGATAGCACTACTAATCTTTCCTCATAGGTAGTCCCACTTACTTCTAGTTTTTAAGCATTGTTGTGTTTCATTAGCCCTGTGGGTTAGTATTCAAGGCATCCACCATGTCTACAAAAGCAGATGTCTGCATGGGGTCTAGTTCTGTAGGTTCTTTTTATTGTCAATGTAAAAATACCCCAAATGGTATTTTTAGGGTGTGATTAACAAATTTACTTCAGAAATCTTCTTCAGGAAGAGATAAGCAGCACCTTACAGTAACCTCTTCCTCTAACTGTTTGAAAGAGGAGCTTAGATGACCAGCTGAGATGTACACATTTACACTGCTGATGCACACATGAAGCAAGAGGAATCCTAACTAGATACCTATTAAGACATCTATGTATCCAGACAATATTTTCATTTGTAGGTGCTGAAATCTAGTCTCACAAACCTGGAACAAGCTAAAACCTAGAAAGGTAGTTATGGGTTCTAGATATTCAAATATGAAAATTGTGCCTTTGAAGCTTGCAGTGAAGTAATGTATTCATCTATTCACCTTTAAGACAAAATCCAGTAGTTTTACCCCTGCAGGGCTACATTCTATATCTACAGATCAAGACCTAAGAATCTGTTGATCTGGACAGCTGTAAAATCTTAGATAAGGTCTAGAATATGCAAACCATATGTTTGTCATGCCCATCAAACCCTGAAATTAGACTCATCTGTAGATCTGTATTTTATTCACTGCCATATGGGAGGGGTATATTGTAAAAAAGTGTAGATGAAGATACAGGTCTAGGTAGAGATGAAGAGTAGCTGATAAAAGCACTTTGCATTGGAGAAGGAAAGCATTAGTGAGTATACCGCTTGCACTTTATGGTGGATATGCACGTCACATTTTGCATGCACTTATCTGAAAACCTGACTGCAGCCCTGTGTGAATTATTTCCCGGTTATCCTCTCTTCTTATCAACAGTTGTGTTCTACGGAGCTTTATAGTTCAAAGTGTGATATTTGGAGAGGCAGATCACATTCTCCGAAGTTTCCTGCATGCAAAAAAAATAGCACAGCATTTAATTTAAAAAAAACACTTGTCAAAAACTGCATAGCAAATCACACATGATCTCTCCCTTTTCTGATTAAAAAGCCTACCTTTAAGAAATGTGGCAATAAGCAGAGGCACATGGGCTGTTTGGCAGCTTGCCTGAAAATCCCTGCAGCCAATAAATAATGATTACACTACAGAGCATCTGCCATCCAGAAATAGACTGTACTGTCTCTTAAACTTGCTATTGTGTCTTTGTACACACCATGGTGGAGGTGAACATATTTTTTCTTCTGGGTGCAGTGAGGAGCCAGATGTTCATTTAAATTAGGAATGTGATTAAACAAGGCCCAGTAATACATAATATTAGCAAAATATTAAAATATATCATCCATTCTGCTTCAGATTTTTGCGTATGAACTTTAAGTATTTAGTTGCTTGTTATGTAAAGGTAGAACAATTCTATCAGGAAGTTATTTTCCAGCAGCATCCTATTAAAAATTTCAGCACTGATTGGGATAAATGGACAACATCCTAAAACAAGCATTTCAGACAAATTACTAAACACAGAGAGCTGTCAGAGCAGGTCAAGCCTTCACAAGCACCCCTTCTCTACCCATAACAGGAAAGTATCTTCATTCTCATCAGGGGCTTAGCTGATAAATCCAAAGGCAATCCTACCTTTCTTTACTGGCAGAGGCACCCAGAGAAAGCGATGAAGGGTAATGAAGAACACAAATGCCTGCAGAACATGAGGTGGAAAGAGCAAGTCATAAATAGCTGGAATAATTATGAATTGGAGGAAAATGAAGAAGAGATTTTCTTTCTTTTTTTTTTTTTGAAGCCACAGTACATATCTGTTAGAAATGAATATGCACTTAGAACCTTGATATTGGTACCATTCTTTCATCAAATCAGATTGATTCACTTGTATTGTCTGACATTAAAAGTACATGAATATCAGACTGTGGCACTTCTTCTCCTTTATGTTTCAGTGACTTGAGCAGAAGCCACAGGGATTTCCTTTGACTGCTGAGCCAGGAAAACAACAATTATTCTCAATTCTTTGGTCTTTCAAAAGAAAATTATGTTATTAATTGAATGGGAATTTAGGAAGTTTATGGATGGACAGACTATTCCAATCTATGCCTGGGTTTGACAACCAAGTAGAATTTAAAACCAAAAGTTTGCATATCAGGAACATGCCAGTATTGGAGTAGCATTAACAGTAATGCCAGCTCAGCTCTCCCATATGGTTCTAAGTGACTCAATTTAAAAATGTTTGGGTTTAGTATATAAAACTGAACATAACACATACAAGAATTAATGACTAAACTAGGCAAAGATTTCAGAAATTTGGGAACAGGCAGATTCAGAAATCCTGTAGACAAAAACTTAATGTATATTCTGAGCAAGGTGTAGTGGGTCTAGCTTATCTTCCTGGTAACCGATCACACAAGGTTTAATTTTGGTTTGTTTCCTCATGTCTTAGAAAGCATGTTAATTTTAGTCAGATTATAACAATTTAAAGATGTACAAATGTAAAAAGGATGATCCCTGCTCTGCCATGATACTAATTAGTATGTGAATCTGCAATTGGTTGTGCATTGACTATACCATCTTTGTCACTGGCTGCATGAAGCCCAAAAAATGTAAAATTATGCATAACTAGACATTGGCTGGATCACAGTCACAGGTGGAGTAACCAGACAGCTCTGGAATCACAAATCTCAAACATTACTTGCATAGTTTATATTATCTCCTTAATTGTTTTCTTCTCTTATTAAAAGAAAAGGTTCACTTAATGTTTCAGGGCTAGACATCTAGCCCTCAAGAAATTATTGAGGTTTTGAAAGTCTATAAAGGGAGCTACATATCTCTTTCTTTATTATAAACATCAAAGAAAGAGAAATGATAGTTGTAATTTTAATACACAACTTCAAATTTGTCCTCCAACATACAAACTATTGCAAAAGCGAAAGAACATTTAAGATGTTGAGACTGTACATAGTTTTCTGATTCTTTTCCTTATAAGGAAAGTTACTTATTGCAATTGTTTCCTCTCAACATCATTCACTTATTATACAACAGCCCTGGTTCAAGTATCTTGATACTACTGTCACACGTCAAACCAAACATTACTTGGCAACAGGCAAGGGCAAACAGATAGGCTTACAGTTTGCTTTTATAATTAGCTACTGTGTCAGTGTGAAACTAGGAAAAAGTCTTAGGATAAATGGCCAAGGTACATGATCATGAAGTGCCATGCAAGACTACCTTCTAGGCTCATTTGCAGCATTGACTGTCACAAACTAATAGGTATGTAGCGCTGTGCAACCTTGGGCAGGGCAAGGACAGTTTCCATGTTTAAAACGTCTCACTATGAAGCCACATCTAGAAATTTAAGTGGAGATGGACCATGCCAGGTCATCAGAGAAACCTGGAATCATCCCACCTAATTTCAGGTCCTTGAGAGTGGTGCTTAATATATGGGAAAAGACTCGCTAAATTTCTGTTAGTGGACAGAGAGAGGAACACTCTCAGAAGCAGATGTCTAAAGTTGAGGGGAATGAGTGAAAGCACAACTGTTTCCAAGTCTAGGAAAAGTGGCACATATTTCCTTCAAAACTTCCTACATACATCGCTATAGAAGGATAGTTTGTATAAGGTATAGCTGAGCTGGTGCAATACCAAGCTCACTCCCACGCCACTTGGAATGAGTGGATGCTATCTGTGGTACGAAAACTTCAAAGTTTTTGTGTTACACAAGGACCATCTCCTTAGAGTACTTGGCTTTGTAGGCTGCAAATTCATACTAGAGTGTTCTTCATACATTATAACATGGTAAGGGGACCTGTCTGGACACAGAGAAGAGATGTGGCAGTGCTGGGGGCAGCGATGGTGGGAGCAAATAAACTGATCAGTGGTGTGGCTCTGCCCAGGGGAACACCACTAAGGGTCCTGGTGCAAGAAGAACTTTAAGATCTCCTTAGAGCTCCACCAGATCTCCCAAGAAATTCACCACTAAATAATGTATTTACTTAAGTTGTGTGAAGCTACATTGCAGTTTTTACTTATGTTACATTTTGTTTGATAGGAGGGGTTACTTGACTGTATTGTCTTCTTATGCCTTACAAATCAGGAAGCAATCCAAATACATTTAGACTGTATATGTGTATATGAGTTTTTACATATGTGCATTCAAAAACTCTTTGCTGGGCTTGATATATTTCTGTGGGTTGAAACTGCATGTTAAATGCAACTGTTTCTGTTTACAGAAGCTTTGTACTCTCTTGGGCTCTGTGGTTGATACAACAGGACACTCAGGAAAACCAGGACCACATTTTCCAACTTCAGTTCTAGAAAAATAAGTAGGTTAGTTTTGTATTTTGGATATACTTCAACAAAGTGACTATGGAGATATTTAACTCTGAAGACATATTTAAGAGTGTTTAAATACTTTTCCTTGTCAGAGTCTTGTTTATCTTTATGTGTTTGTTCTTCACTGTATATACATCCAGTCGACATTTTACTGATGGCAGAATTATCTCTGTGTAATGTGTGCATTTGTTTTCTTGAAAATGTACTGAATTTGAGAAACTTTCAGCAAAACAAAGAAGGGTTCTGTAAATTCTCTTCACTCCTGACAGCTCTGCCCCAAGAATGGGACCATTGGGTCCTCAGCCTTGGGCAATGACTTTTGTCTGAGAACAGTGAACCATTAGGACCTCCTGTCAGCACTCAGGGAAAGTGCTGATTTCACCAAATATCTGCAGAATAGAACGAGAAATTATTTCAGCTTAAACATTATTTGGCCCAGTATGAATCAAACACTAAAGGAAATCTTGTTCTGTTACCTTCATCATATTTTCCTAAAATATAGTAAATTTGTTTTCTTATTGGCTCTACCTGCAAATATTCTTGGAATAACTACAGACTAACGGCATAAAGTTTCAGAACATTTATTCAGTCATTTTAATTCACAGCATGATGGAGATAAGGGGTTAGGTGTTATAATGCTTTAATGACAACATGAGGGGTGCACAATACCGGGATCTATTTCACTGGGCACAACTGAAAGCAGAACATTTTCCTGGAGCCCAGAAAAGATCTATAAATACTGTGCTAGTATGTGTCAAAGTAGACATCGCTGTGTTGCGTGCTGATTCAGGTTACTTGGCTATTTCTCTAACCAGACACTTATTGCTCCTCATCTTTATTTTCTCTTATCCAAAGTAGTCATAACTTGCAAGCATGGACTCATCACAGAAGTGAGAGAAGAGAGTTCTCTGAGCTATCAGTCAGGGCAATATGTGCTCCTGTATTACATGGGGCAGTTGTTGCTTCATGGCAGTGTAGCCCCTTCAGTCAGATCAGGACTTCAGCTACTGCTCATCTCAACCTTTAGTACATCATTGTCTTAAAAGCACTGCCTCTTCAAGACCTTCACCCCAGTCATCTCTGTGGTTAAGATTCAAATAATAAAATTAAGACAACAATCAGATAGCTTCTGTACACTCTCTTATCCCTTCTTGCGGAAGAGATTTGGGCAATTATGAAGAGTGTTAAAAAAAATCCATTGTAAACATAGGGTTTTTTCTCCCAAATGGCTATAAAGGGTAGCAAGAATGGGCAACTCGGGGTTTGATATCTACTGTGTAGATAACTATAGTCATAAGACGTATGAGTTTTATGACCCTAAGAAACTTGTAATATATATGGCAGCATGAAATGGCCTGGAAATGGAGGCACTAGTAATGTAATGCAAATGGATTGAATTCAGAATACTGAAAATTTTGCCTAAAAAATGTGAAGGCCAGTTGCTGTGAAGAAATGTACCTCTGCAGAAGTTTGGTCTCTATTCCTGTAGTATAGAACCACCACAGGCATCTATGTTTCTATTCTTAATGTATGTTAGAAGTGAAAATGGCATAATTCCTATGTATGCAAGAACCAAGGATATGGGCAGGCATAGTTTTGCTTAACTAGCCAAAGTTGTTTGTCAGTTTGCTGCCCTGTCAATTTGTTACCGCAAGTTCATAACCCTTACTGAGATGCTATGACCATTCATATGTGCTTTTTAAGTTTGCCTCAGACCCTGCTCAGGGCTGCTAACTTCATCCTTATTTGTAGTTTTCAAACCAGATCCACAAATGCTACAAAAGTGAGTCCGTCCATCCTCTGAGGCAGCAACAGTGGCTGCATCTTTTGAATAAAGAGGCCAGACAGGTTCAGCTCATGTAATACCAAGAGGAGGACTGTGCAGTGCAGAACTCTTCCCCACTCCCCTGCACACCGTCTTTGCACATCTGTAAAGACAGAGGGATTTTCTACAGGCTATGTAACTGTGCTGTATAAGAGTCTGGGAATTAGGCTCAGATCTTCTGGGCTTTAGGTTGATGCCTTCAAATCTGGGCCCCTCAAGCAAAAAGAACGGAAAAGAACGAAGGTGATTTATGGAGAAATTAATAAGTAAAAGTACTTTGTTGGATGTGAGAACGGGTAATGTTCCCCATTAAAACCTCAGTAAGGGAAGAACATTAAATAGATTATCTAGAGAAAGATTTAGTTCAGAATACAAGTAATGTCCAGGATAAATTTATTCTATAGGGCTCTTTTTTTTACTTCAAAATCTTCACCATATTCACAACACATGGGATGAGGCAACAGAAATGTGCCAAACTAGATAGGGTTTTTACAAGGTAAGATGCTGCCCCGTATCTTTGTTTGAACAGGACTGGTCTATAATGCCTCTTTCAATGCATGACAGTCATGGGCTATTCCAAATTAATGAGACTTACTTATTTATGATATTCAGTTTTGTGGCTATCACAAAAAAAATAATAAGCACCAATACTCAACATTGCATTAAAAAAAGCAAATAGATGCAATAGAAGGAAAAACCAAAAAACCCAAACATACCCAACTATTCATATGAACACTGGGCAAAGCAATTATAATTCTAAAGAACAGATGTTACTTAAAATTCTCAAGCACAGATAAACTTTTCAGAGAGTAAAGTAGTTTAACATTTCAAGATTGTCTTGGAATTCAGAAGCCAAGCAACAGCAAGCAGAATAGATGCTATATTAGGATTTGGTGAGGCTATATGCCTTGATTCGTAGATGGTAACTCCTATATACTCATTAAATGTTCTTTAAAAAGTTACAGGATGTATAGGACATCCAGAGTCATTTTCCGTGGTCAGAGGCAAGCAGCACAACTAGTTTGCTGGCATTTCAGACTTTCTGCATCTTCTTTTGAAGTCTTTAGATTCACTGTACTATATAAAAATGTGATAGTTTGCATATAGGGAGTTGTGGTTTTGTTCAGATCTGTGGGTTTTGCATCCTGGAAGTCTTGTTTTGAGAGCAAATCTGGTCATTCCAAATTGATTACACAAAAGCTATATACTAGGTTATAATTTCCATGGTGTGTGTAATATGTGGTGTAGCTGATTGGGTGCTCAGAAATTGTGGTAGACCCTCCAGCTTGCTAACTTCCTAACTCAGCAGATCACAGGCCTTTAGACATATATATGTCCCATAACAAGGATGATGATGTTATTACAGTGGGTCTAATTAGATATCCTTTAATGTTACTTTCACCAAAGATCTCAGAGGTGTATTTCATCTGGATTTGGTTCTTTTCCTGTTTTGTTAAAAAAAAAATGAAAAAAATCTATTTTATAGTTCTGCCATGAATTAAAAAATTTCACTAAATATTTGCAGGAGATTGCAGACTGAAGGGAGTGAAAATAAAACCTCTCCAGGAAAAGGAAACTTACACCAAGTAACAAAATTTTCCCCCCTCTGTATGAGTAATTGGATCCAAAATGTAATGAAACGTTGGCTGAACATCATGCTGCATAACGAATACTGCCTTTAACAAGCTGAAATCTAAAAACAGTGGAAACGCAGGTCAGAGTTTCTGCTCAGAAATGACAGTGTAAGAACAGGAGCTGTGTTAGAAATAGGTTTCCCATTCATAAATATCCTCCTGATAAACATTATTTTGAAGATATCTTTCTTCATGAACAGCTACCATCAAAAGGAACAGAAACATCAAACAAAAAACTACCAGGGCTTAAGGGAACTGAGACGTCCCATTAGGAGAATGATATTTTTCCTCCTGAGATAGTGTTGTAACTTGGCAGAAATTAACAAGAGAGAGGAAATAAAAAAAATAATTTATACTATGGCAATATATTTGAGCTGGAGAATTTTTAACAGAGATATCAGCTCCATAAAAATAAAACAAAATAACAGGTGAGTGTGTTTGCAGTCACTGGATCTATTAGTAACACAGGCCTCGGTTGCCACCACTCTGGAAAAAATAGTTTAAGATGGGATATTATGTGAATGCACTTGATAGAGATCTACCTGTTCTTTTCCTCACTCTAGCCTTGAAATTTCCAGTGCATCATGGGACTAGGATAGATCAGGCAGAAAGTGAAGCTGGACAAGATTGCTGTGGTCCAGGCCCTCCAAATTATCAGCAGAAAAGCCACTGAAATCTCAACACAGTGCAAATGTAGTAACCCTGATGCAACAGTGCGATGTTCAAAGACGGGCAAGATTTTAAAGTCTTGATTCTGTAATTGAGGAGAAGAAGCATGACAGGTATTTGCAGGAAGAAAGGAGAACTGTCCTATGCATTCTCCTTAGTAGTCACTTCCACACCTACGTCCCAGCTTGCAAAGTACCACACCGGTTCTATGGGACTTGACAATCCTCTCTATAAGAAGGAACTTCAGTAGCTTCTGCTGTTGTCTGAAGACAGGAACAGATGCAAACATAAGGAGAAACAGCTACTTAAGGTTCAGGTGTGCTTTATAAAGTCCTAAACTTCTCTTATATCTAAACCTTTCCTGTATTAACAGGATATTATTTAAAACTTGAATCATATTTTCAAAACTGAGGCGAAACACCAAGTCAAAGCAATTTGAGTTTTCTCACAGTGTCAATCTCTGTGATAAGATGAACGACATATTTGCAGAAATCCAGAATTAAAACTTTCTGCCATCAGTAGCAGTCAGATCTATAAGCACTGTCAGAGGGCCTAGTTCTCTTAAAATCACCCTCACCACCTTCCCTTGTCATAGAATAGTTTGCATTGTCATCTGGGCTGGTCTTGCAGGAATCTTCTCCTCTCCATGTAGAACAATCCCAACTCTCTCAGCCTGTCTTGATGGGAGAGGTGTTTGGTCCCTCTGATCATTTTTGTGGCCCTCCTCTAAACCCACTCCAACAGGTCCATGTATTTCCTGTGCTGAGGTCCCCAGAGATGCTGAAATGTATGATCCTGCTGGTCCAGAAATGTGTGACTCTCTTGGAGGTCCTACTTATATTTACCAGTCTTGCATGGCAGATGTCCTCTCTCAGATCTCTAGGGTACTAAGTGTCTGTGTATGAGTAACTGAATCAAACACATTAAGACATTGTGTCACAGGATTTTTAAAAAATATTTTGTCACTTGTCTCCCACTAAAACTCACTGGTAGAGCATTTGGATCATAGGCATCATTAGCAACCTGAATAACTGGCCTGAAGTACTCTAGCCTCTTACCATGCAAATACCGACTATCTCTCAAAGTAGCTGTTGCATGTCTACTAGATAATTTGCAAGGCATCAAGAAAGATGTAGAACTTTATCTATGGGCAGTATAAAACACAACTTCAAAATCAGCACGCAACTGACTAGGATTAGAAGATTTTCATTTCTTTATAGAAACATCATAAACATTCATTAGTAACACCAACATGTAATCACAGAAATACAGAACTATATATAAACATGCCTATATTTCAAGTAAAAAATATTATGTACCTGAAAGTTGTAAACATATTTCAACAACGTTTGAAACACAAGTCATATTTTCTCTGTTTTTCACCTGTTTACACTGGTTTTTTTGCATCTTTTTCACATAATTGATACACAATTATCTGAATTTTGTCTGTTTCTAGACTAGTAATCTGGGTTTATTGTACAAATTCTAGTCCACTATGATGTATCCTTGATCACAGCCTCATACTTCATAACCCTGTTTTTGAAAAGGTGGTATTGAATGACACAAGGGAAAAACTAAAGCACCAAGCAGCAGATCAAAGAGCATCAGAATTTTTCACATCCCAAACTTTCTTCCCAATCTAACTGTGGATTGCAGTCTTATTCCTTGCCTGTCTGTGTTTAATGAATCAAAGAGAGTGGAAAAATAAGGTCTCAGGGCACCATCACTTAGTGGCCTTTGGTCCACTTAGTGACACTGAACAGAGGAAGGTCTCTGCAGTCCCTTCCCTGTCCCTTTTTCCTCTTCAATTTCTTTCCACTCATTGGCAGGAATTGATCATCCCTGGTTGGTATAGTAGGAACAAAATGATGACTGCTTGAGGACCTGTGGCATTCCTGATAAGGAGCCAGGAGGCTCCTCCAGTTGCTGTGTTTTCTTCTCTTATGTATGCTCCACAGACCTGTGAGCTTTTCTGATATCATGAACTACTTCTGTGCCCCATCTGGAGCTGCAGTTTTTCTCCTTAGGTACTGAGACTGTGACTTTGCAAAGTTTCTTCTCCATCATTTCTTACTGGTGAAAGTTTCCCTTTCATAGGATAGGATGATGTCTTGAAGGTATGGACACCTTTTGAAAAGGCTGAATGAAGACAGTGTACCTCTTGGTACAGCCCCTGCATTCTGCCATTCTGTCCTGCTCTACCCAGCTCAAAGCCAGGAGTGTCAAGTGCCTGGGGGAGTGCAGACCAGGCTTTTGGCTCCCTAGAAATACATGTATAGTTGTAGACACAAGGGAACAAATAGAGTTTCACAAAAACATGGTAGCATCCCTTCACGTTCATTAGTGCAGAACATTTTACCACTAGAATAAAGGGGCCATTTACACCATAGGACTGATGGGAAGTGAACAGATAAAGTCGATAACTCTAACAAATCCCTGCATGAATGAGAGACAGGTCTTGTTTCTTCACTTTGGCCCTTTTACTCAGATTTCACCTCACATTGTGGCTGACAAGGTATACAGCGATTTGGAAAGCAAGGGCTAGCCTATGCAGTGATATCTCCTACATCGACTGCCGCAAAATCAGTTTCCCTCAGATGAAGATGCCTGGTCAGAATAAAGAAAATCTGAGTTTTCTCTTCTGTAATAGGCAGAGAATGTTCTCATTCCAGTGCGACTGGGTTCCTGGCTGGCATATAGTCACTGACTTCACTGGAGCTCTGCCAGTCACACATCCAGATGAATAAATATTTAAAAATGTCAATATCCAGGTAGGAGAAACTGAGGGGAGAGGGGACTAGCTGTGCTCCAGGTCTCAAATGTGTGGATGAGTCATTTTTAAGCATCTGTACCTTCAGGTTTCCCTCACTTCTGGGTTTTATTCTCTTACTTCTCATCCCCCACACCAGCATGTTTGGCATTTGGATGTTTTGAAGTAATTTCCTCCCCTGGCCTCACCTGGGATCTTTGCTGTCCCAGAACCTCCTCCTGACCTCAGTGTTGTGTTTTCATTTAAAGTTGGGGGTGTCTGTAAATGTCAGCAGTACAAAGCAATTAGAAGTTTGAAAAGGTCTGTAACATAAACCAACATTATAGTGAAATGGATACAGCCTTAAGCTGCCTGAAATTCACTTGCTGTTGGAAAGACAATATCCTGCCATTCTCCCATGGTGGCCTTCAATTGAACACATTTGGCTGAGGGTTGACCCATTATTAGGATAAGTCTCTGCATGGCTTGAAACAATGAAGAAACACAGGGAGAGAGAAGCCAGCAAATTGGGCTGGTAGTTAGCCAGCACCGGGCAGAAATGCGACACTAGATTCGGCCTTAATAGCTGTCTGTGGTGCTATCTGTGAAATCCAATGCTCTCCTTGTTTCCCTGCATTGCAGGGCAGAAGCGTGTGGTTAGATGTTAAACGAAGTCGTTCCCCCCCCCCTTTTTTACTAATAGTCTTTAAAACATACCTTCTGTAACTCCAAACATTCATTGCAGTAACAATCTCGTTGGTTAACAAGGTCCCTTTTTTCATATGTCATCACACTATGTTAATTTATGATGTTTCTGAGTAGCTCTGTCCTTGTCTCTCCAACACACATGTGTTCCTTTCCCTCCCCGCTCTAAGTTACTATATATAAACTCTACTTCTGCCTTCACACCAGCTTCGTTAAAGCCATTCAAACACCCTCTAAATTCAACCTGCTCCCTCATCGTGATGGGGAAGGAGAAAAATTTTCTGCAAAAAATGTGTTCTGGATTCATGAACACTACACTTTCTTTTTCTATGATGCAATCTAGCAAAAAACCAATATAGTAACACACTCTGAGCATGTAGGAGTAGATGCTAAAGCCAAACAGGACAAAAATAAAAAGATAGAATCTCCAAAGCAGTCTGTTCTAACATTTTCTCAACAAATACATATATTTCTGCAGAGATTTCATTGAACCTGTTTCTCTGTTCCTAAGACATTTCATCATATTGCACTTTATTCTAAACAAAAATATTATATATGCAGAATTTTGTTAGTTTTATGACACGGAATTTTGAGAAGAGCCATCTCTGATTTATAAAGGTTTGGATTCGTATATGATACTGTTTTTCCCCTCTGAACTTAATATGGAAACTTGAAACCATTTTTTTACCTTGAAACATGCATGTGAAAATAATCATGCTTTCCTGCAGCTCCTTAAAGTTCATCAAGTTCACTAATTCTACCTACTGCCAAGATATGGGTGTGCTTTTGTGGTACCTTGACTTTTACCAGAAGTCCCATACCGCACATTTACCTAAACACAGTCAATTCATAATCAGACCAGGCTGTCCTGATTCAAAATCCTGAAGAGATTCCCAGTAGACTTTGAGCCAGACTGTGAAGGTTTCTGAAAGGATACTCTAGAAAATGGTAGGATTTCAGCACAGCCACCATACCCCACCAGGGACCGTCTTGGGCCAAGACAGTTGTGCATCGTGTTATGCTGTCCCAGGAGTTATCCTGGTATGTATGGTCATACAATGCTACAACATACACATTGAAAAAGGAAAGTATGGTGATAGGTTAATAAAACTGATTTCAGAGCACGCGTAAAAACTTTCTAGTCAATATGATGCCATTTCAACATCTGTAATAAAATAAGTTCTCTACATGAGATACGCAAACAGGTCACAGCCCATGAAAATACCAGAGGTATCAAGGAAAAATAAAAATATGAGGTAAACACTGGAAAAAAATGTGTAATTTACTACACACTGGTCAGTTCAAGCTCTTTCTCCAAGCAGGACTAACTTCCTAGAAGCAAAACATTGTGGCTCCATAGAGTATACTATAGTTGTTCCAGCAGATTTCTAGTCACTCTGAGATGTTTTGCAAACAGCACAGTTTGCAAGCTTTATCACTGATTTAGCAGTCCTGTTAGGACTTAAAACCTACATGGAGTCAAGTAAAAATGTTGCTTACTCAGCAAGCATGTGTGCACAGCAGTATTGTGCTGTGCTTCTCATCTGCACAAGGGTCAAGTCCACCTTTGGGAAAGAGCGATGCAAAAAGGCTTTTAAATTTGTCTAAAAATCTCTGTATACTGTCAGCTGAAGAGAGAGACGAATACGATATGTGGAGCAGGAAAAGATTACTGCAGAGTAATGGAGACCTGCATTACACTTTGGTTTTCAGTTATAAAGTATAGTTAAGCCTTTAGTTATTTTTATGGATGCTTGGAAGTTGTTTAACCCACCCACCCCAATCACTAGCCTTCATGGTAGTACCTGGGTTATTTTCCACTATGGAAGAGAGAACTCATGGGTTATATCTTCAACTAACACTTTTAGTGAAGAGAGAAGATAGTAACCATGGTATTGTTGACTATGATCCCTTTTATCCAGCTGTTAATATACAGCCATCCAAAAGTTCAGCCTATGGCTCTATAAAGAGCCATATTTCCCAAAATATACAGACATTCATGGTTTGCAGATCTTTGTCAATGTGTTTCAGAGGCAGGATACTGAAAGCAACACGATCCTCATGCTGTGAGTCATGTTATGCAGGGAACATAAATGCCAGAATCCTACTCTGATGCTAGTTCTAGATGCAGCTCCGCTCCGAACCCACTCAGCAGGATACCTCAAGTGGAGGAAATTTACTGCATGCAATCAAACTAAAAGCATAGAGGAGTAACTTCTTTTTATATGGGCTTGGGAGAACCCTGTCCCAGCTGTGCATTAAGACGTGGGCCCTTGAAAGCTGGACGTTCATTTTAATGTCGCTTATAACTCCCACAGACCAGTGCAAGAGCTGCTAAATATCCTGTGTAACACAGTTTTGCATATTACACAGGCAAATACCATGTCTTACATGAAAACAAAAAGGACATTGCTTTTTGCCACATTTTTTTTCAGCAACAGCTTTCCCAGGTGCCCAGAATGTGTGGGTCTTTGAAAGATACTACAGAGCATACAGAGACTTTCTAAGGGGATGTAGTAACACCATGGTAAATGTACCATGAACTCAACCAAATAACTCCTGTTTACAGACGTGAGGCAGAACTGGTCCATGTCACCACCTTACCCTCCAGCACCCAGGGTCTTCCACTGATCCTGCCATGCTTGCAGACTTGTCTAGCTCCCATTGTCACCTGGTCCCTTTGGCCCCCGGTGTTCAGTCCAGAGGTTGCTTTGCAGGAGTGGAGGATCATGCAGCGACCGAGCATATTTATCTAATTTCTGCCTCTCTGCAACACAGGTAGAAGCTCATCAAAACCTTCACTAACAGCACTACAATGTCAGGGGCATCAATTTGAAATTTAGTATGTGTTTTACTTGCTTTAATGCTTTCTGATGTTATTGGATGAGTACATGCCCAAATACTTTCCAGTACGATGGCCTAATATGAAAGACTTTTAACAGATATAAATCCTTGTGCTGCTGAGGAATACTCGTTTGCTGCTTTGATTTTCCTGTGTTTAGTCTTTTCATTGGGACAAAGGAATCGAACCATTGGAGTAAATTCTACTCTCAGTTATGATGATGTAAAACTGGATTACTCCTTCAGCTAAATGTATTCATTTCAGTTCTACGTGAGTATCTCTGAGAGGAGGATTCAGCTGCAATTTACAGTATTTCTCACAATACCAGGCTGTGCATTAGCCACAGAAACGTCTCAGAGATGCTTGTGTTTTTTTCAGTCGTAAACTAAAACAGGTAATCCCTTCTTTAGAGAATATTGTGTGGGAAGTTGGTTTTTTTTTTCCTTTCCATGAGAAAACCTCCACAGGGCTCTTAACCATCTTCTTATTTGTTACTCCGAATCTAATCCTTCCTACATGACTTTAGACCACAGTGAGTACAAGCCAAGCCCAAATCTGTATATAGCAAGCCACAAGATTTTGCAGCAGAATACCATCAGTTTGCAGGCCAAATGCAGAACAAAATGTGGGATGCCCATAGACCACCTGATTACCTTCTGGAATGATGAACATGACAGGCAACAGAAGGAGCTGCAGCACATGGGACTCTGTTCAAGGAAAATACTGAGTACTTTTGCCTTCTCAGGGGAATATTTATTAATGCTCCTGAAGAAAAGTGAGCTGAATTTCCTGAGACTTCAAATTAATATGAGCTCTGCTGAAGTCAGCAAGGCTCTGCCAGGATAGATCAGCATAAAATGTGGGTCATTGCACCCAAAAACGTATACAAGCCATTCGTTGTCTTGTGGTTAAGGGAACAAATAGGGAAAATCACCTCCATTTCAGTTATGATTTCATTTCTTTAAAAGCTGCATGGTCATTCCCCAAGTCCTCCGTTCACAGTAGCTGATTGAATACACAAGAAACAGAAGAGTTTGCCATCATATTTGTATGCAGACAAAGAATCTGGGAGATCTACGTCTGTGTTGCTGAACCAGAGCGCCAAAGATGTGGGGCAATGTATTTGTGGAAAAGTACATAAACATTGATATAAGCACTGATACTATTATTCAAAGAAACTGAGAAGTTACATTTCAATATGTAATGCAATAACCAAATAAATAAATAACTAGCTTTACATGAATTATTCTTGGCTTATGCATTCTTAAACTGAACAGTTGCACTAACAAACTTGTACATGTTGTCTCTGGTACATTTTAAAAAGACAAATAACGAAAGAAGGTAATATATATGCTTTAATCTGTCCTCTTGAAAGTTTGACTGGTGGTGCTCAAGAATGCGAGATAAAAAGAATGCAAGCTTACCTTAGGCACTTCATTGCATAATTAAATTTATTACAGAGGCGCTTCATCTTCATTAAACATGACAAATTTCTTTTGCACTGCAGTCTTCAAGTCTTTGAATTCAGAAATTCCTACTTCTCCAGAATTACATGCACACACAGTGTTACAAATTACAGAAATTATTTATCTGGGAAGAATCAGAGTATATTTTTTACTTATGCCTCAATGAGAGTTGTCAGACAAGCACAGTTAATGCAATGTGTTGCAGTCTGGCCTACTACTTACCTGTGTGAATGTTAAATTCACTGTGTACCTTACTGTTTCTTTCTATGTGGCTACATGACTGCGCTGGTGGCATCATCATAAAACAAAATAAAAGTCAGTTGTAACAAACAAGTACCAAATAGTCTTTAGCTATCACATACCAAAACAAACACCACTGAATTTTAGAGTAGAATGGTGATTTCTCTTTAAAATAATCAATACAGCATGTTAGCACTATTCAGAAGGCACTCAAGCTTGTGTTCTTGTTGATAAGACGTAGCAGGATTTGTAGGTCAGCTGCTCTTGGTGAGTGAGGAACTTAAATCAGGCTCAGAGAACTACAGAAAAATAAAGAAGGAAATGACCCTCTTGAATCCTGTTTGGGTATTTAAGAGGATGGCCAGAGAAGATGGAAGAGAATCAGAAGCCATGAGAGGAAAGTGGGTATCTGGAAGAAGGGCAGGTGGAAGGAAGCTGCAGCTAGGCAGTAGCCTTGTACCACACCGGGGATAAAGCAGAGGGACACATCCTACATAGGAGAGAACATGCCCTGTATGGCTGTCCTTATGGCAGGTGGGGAAAGGCAGACAGAGAGTGGGATACAGGTGTCCAAGGGGCATGATCTAGGGAGAGGGCACCGTAAACTTGGTTCTCTGAAATCTTTTTGGAGAGGACAGAGGAGTCACAGACAGCAGCTGAAGGGAGGAATCTGAATTCAGAGCAGAGGAGGAGAGGCAAAGTGCCAGAATGGCAGGTGTGAGAGGTGGACAGGGCAGAAGAGAAAGGAATTGGCAGCTGTGTTTGGAGGAGGTGACAAAGGAGCCTCTGAAATGAGGTCTGCAACTGTGCTGAGGAGAGGGAATGAGATTTGGTGGAGAACAACCTGATGGTAGCATGGTGATAAGCTGTGGGGAAGTAAGAGCAGCAAACTGAGGGTTGAAGATCTTACAAGTAGTATATGGGAAAAAAAACCTGGGAAAATCTGAATCTGAAAATTCAACGAGTTTTTTCAGAAGGACTTCATTGCATCACGCCACTCTGTGAAAAATGTTGTTTAGATCTGGCACAGGGAAAAGATGGAAGAAGAGTATCTCTCCTCTTTCTTGTTACTACTGTCCCTTGCTAAGTCACTGAAGTTTCCTCATTCCACTGTTTTTCAGCATGTAGAGTACGTAATATTACACACTAGTCTGGCTTTCCCTGGAAAAGGTCAGGGGAAAAAAAAAATCAAGCTTCAGTAGATGGGGATGTGCTTTTTAATAAGTTTGCTTGGGGTCTTGCAGTCAAACAAAAGACATATTACATGGCCTGGAGAGCTTATCATCTGCATGGGATTTGAGTGGGATTTGTGGTTTCAGGAGATTCCTACCAGGGATTGCACAGACATTCCTTGCAACCATCACATCATATTTTTCAGAGTTTGCAGTTCTGGACCAGATTTAAAATCTGATGCTTAGTAGTGAGTTTCTGGGTTTGGACCAGTCCTAGGGTATTTCTGGATCTGCTTGACAGATTGTTCTATTCCTCTCTTTTGTCAAAACCAGCACAGTGATCAAACTTCATGTGTCTATGCTGAAAGATAGCCTTGCAACATCATCCTTATCAGCCTGCTAAAACCCTAAAGGTGGCTGCAAAACTCTCAAGGAGAAAGAGCCCCATCAATTGCTCGTGCCTTGCTTAGTGATCCCATTGCCACTGTCTGTGCTCTGGGAGGAGTAGAAGGATCACAGGCTGTGAAAATAAAAATACTCAAAAGAATGCAAGCTACTTGGATTGGATTCCTGTGCCCTGTTTATGTCCTTTTCTGTCACACAGTGTTCATGGGGATCATGTTAGCAATGGGGATTGTGACAGAGAGAAGGAGCATCCCAGTCCTTCTTCCATTGCCTCCAAAAATTAGTAAAATATATAAATGTTTTATGCTACAGACTCTGGGGCAAGCTTGTAAATAACTCTATATTTGTAATTGCTATACTTGAGACATTAATGATTTCTATTTCAAAGCACATTACAACTTATAGCAGCAACATCCATGTCAACCTGGACCTTGGTAAGCTCGTATTACCTGTACAGCCTTTCTTTTGTTTCCTTTTATGTATAGCATATGTTTGACTATTTTTACATTATGGTTGAGAGTCTTTTAGTGAAACCTCATGGCTAATTCTGGAGGACCGAAGACATCCAAACATTACGTACCCAACCACGCCAGCCACCTGCTACATCTACTTGACAGAAGCAGGGAGGTGGTATCAACCTGGATTTGCTACTCGCCTTTTGTAACCAGCATATGAGAATCAGAAGAAACACCCATACGGCTCATGTGTGCATCACCACAAATATCAGCAGCCTATGCTGGGAACAGATGTCAGCTCTGTTTATGACTGTAGGTTCAAATGTTGGTTTTAATAGCAGGGTTGATATTGCTATCTCAGAGATAAACTCTGATCAAATCTTTTGTGGTTTCCAGTTGCAGCTGCTTTGTGTTCCCTTCTCTTTCTCAGAGTCTTGTGAGAGGACAAGTGTGGGACTTTCTACAATGCTCAACAGTTATAATAACATTTATATGAGAGTGGATACATTTATTGAAATGCTCCCACTGCAGCAGCACCTATGTAAACAGAAACTGCAGCACACCAGGAGCTGTGTGAGAAGGTGTCTGACAACAGTGCCTGTCCCCAGAGAGCTCTCAGCTCAGCCAGACAAGCAGAAAATGGGTAGAGACACAGGAGAAGTCCCTGCATAGATCACTGAGAGCCAGGATATGGAGAAAAAAATTCAGTTTCCCCATATCTTCAGCCACACCACCCACACACAACACACAGCAGGGGTTATGGTCACTGAACAAAACCACCCAGCCCCTAAATAACTCAAAGAAATGATGCTAAGTGAATCCAAATTAAAAGATCTTACTTTTAGGCAATTGAACTATTCTCTCTTTTACTTAAAATTCTAGAACCCCATAAAACCAAAATTTGTATTCTGAAAGAATCAATTAAACTTTGTTTTTTCCAAACAAAAAGTTTGGACTTTAGAAATGCCTACATCTCCTCATTTTTGTCGACAGAAGCAAGTCTTACAGTTCATAGCTGCATTACAAAATGAGATTTTTTTTAATAATTTCCAAAAATGCATTCACTCAGGTCTACACACACCCTTCCCGTTTAGTGGAATTAATATTTTTTATGTTTAACTTTAACAGAGATGCCTATAGTACTTTGTGAATTTATTGGATCATGACTGTGTGATACATGACAGCCTAAATATCCAAATACAACTCAGTTATACAGTCAACCCAAAGAGAACAATTTATAGAACATCTTCCTTGTTCCTGTTGGCAAAGATCTGGTATCCAACCTGACAAACACTCCTGTAGCTCCATATCAGAGCATGAACAAACAACATCAGCAGCTTTGGTAAATAGAGGCAAAGTGAGAAGGGTCTTTCTATCCAGTCAAAGGCACCTATTAGCAATAGTGGCTGTGTGCAGCCTCTCCTGTGCACTGCTTGGTGGATGCCACTGCGTGATGGGCAGGTCAGTAGCAGCATCAGAGGATTGGTTAGGCCTCTGCAGTAGCCCCATGTGTTTTCGCTGGGTGACAGCAACTTAACAAAGGAAGGATAGTGATAAACCATGTTCAGTGGAGTTCTCTTGAGGGCCTCTTTGCATTTCATAAACTGAACCATAGCAGTACATCAGTAGCAATCCAGTGTCATCAGAATGGACATCCTCTCCTCCCCACATCCTTATCCTCCCCGCCACAGCTTGTGTAACTTCTAAAAACAATATTAATAAGGTGACTGGTGGGTGAAATTACTGGGTCTTATCTTTTAGTTTTAATTGAAGCTGTTTTTCTAATGGCTTATAAAAAAACACCTTTTAAAATTTGCATGAAATGTAACCAAAGCAGACTCCTCTTTACACTGATACCTAAATGTGAGAGAAGGCACCTGTACTCAACAAAGTAGCAAAAGGGAAGTCCAACAAAAAGTGAGTGAATATCTCTGTGATGCAGAGAAGGCCTATTAGTCATAGACCCTGCTCTCCTGTGAAACATTTCCTCCTCAGCATTTTCATATTGCTGCATATCTGGCATTCTCCATGTGAGTAAGCCCCTTGAGGCATGCAGCAGAGTACCTGGCATCCAGGAGGGAGTTCTATCTCTGCTAGATTACTCTTGGCACATGGGAAGTTTCCAGTGTGGTTTAGTCTCCATGACAGGACAGCAGATAGCAAAGCCTCTAATCAAGACCCTGAGTTTGCGGCAAGGACCGAACGAGATTAATTGGAGAAACAGAGAGATTTCAATGGAAAATGACTGTAGAAACAGCCTTATATTTATTAATGTTTAATGTGGGCATCTTTTCAAATGCCATTTTCTATAGGTGCACTAATCACCTGAAAATCAGTAGCAACGAGGATGACAAAGCCCAGGATAAAAAACTACAGTCATTTAAGTCCATTTTGTGAGAATTACCAGAGGTCTTCAGATGAACTGTGATTTTGTTTGTATAAGAGCAGAACAATGCAACAGGCAGCACTTTCCATGGGGAGAAAGTACAGCCTTTCTATGTGATTTTATGGAAAAAAAAGAACCTTGGTGATAGCAGGGGTTTGGGAAGTTATGGTAAGGCAGATGAACAGAATGAAACCCTTCCAATCAGACATCTAGCATACCGCTCTGTAAATAGGGACTGACTTATTTCAAGTGAAAAGCAAAAAGGTAGCAAGGCGTATGATAACAGCAACCAGATTGTTGATAGTTAAGGCAGTAACTGGGCTGTCAGCGTGCATGTACGTGACTAAAGCAGAGTCTGAAGAGACCCAGTGGTTTAATCGAGGAGAGGGCAGACTGTGAGCTACAATAGGCTCATGAACAATTTAAGGGAAACTCCCAAATGTCAAATGTGACTTTCAGTATATGTTATCCTGGGTCTGCTCAGTATCCTGAGTCATCCAGCAAGGGTGGAAAATAACTTGTCATAGGAACAGAAACTAGCACTCACAGTTCTGTTTGGGAGTCAGCTCTCCATCTAGCCCAAGTAAGTTATAGAGTGAAGCAGTGTTATCTCTTTGTATGTTCATAATATCATATGTTATGGCTTGCCTGTGAGCTGCTCTTGAACTTTTCCCTTCTCATGGGTTCTGGAAAGAGATGGTAGATCTTATGGGTCCTGGTTAGATGGACATTTGGGAATATAAATGCTGAGGATCAGTTTTGGACAGTCCCCTCTGCAATACCCTCTGTGAGGGCCAATGCACATGTGTACTGCAGCAGCTGTTATCCCTGTAGGTGTGTGGGAGAACCAGAAAAAAACCCCAGAGAACAGCAGGGATGAGCACTAAGGCACTTCTTGCACAAGACACCATGCCAGCCCTTTGCGCCTTTGAGTGGGCTTGAGTTGGACTGCGTGCACAGGGATGGTTTCAAAGGGCTGTTGTATGACCTGTCTTTGTGCAGCAGCGTGGGTTTAGGTGTGAAGTGGAGCAGAGGTTTCAAACTCAAAGGCTTCATCTAATCCACTGAGTGCTTGCCATCCTTCTCCGTAACAGGCACTCTCAGCTGACAAGTGCAAACACAAATGTCTCTGCTCTCCTTCTCCCATTGCAGCACCTGAATAATGATGATAATTCAGTTGGTCTCTTTCAGAACAGAGTGTTTTTATCAGACAGATGAAGTTTTCATGCAGGCTATCAGACACCTGCTTCAGGAGCAGTGTGGCTCCTGTGGTGCATGGGCTTGGGGTTTCAGTGTGGGAGCCGTCCATTTGGATCTTGTTCATCTTCCCCATGAGTATGGGAATCTGAAGAGCCTGTCTCTGAGTTCTCTGGTGTCACCAAACCATGCAAGCATGCTTGCTGCTGTTAACAGCTAGTCATTTTTACTGCTTGAAACATAATCAGTTTTTATAATGATATGGATTGATTCGGCTATCCAGTCCAAAACACCCTACTTGTTTGCTAAACATTTTATTGTTATTAATTTAAGGGGACAGTGTGACCTCTTTGAAAGTCCTTTCAGAACTGTAGCAGTTTATAATAATGCCACAATGCAATTCAGCATTTCCAAGAATCACTTTTGTTTTCTTTAGAATAGAAAGAACTTCTTTTAAAGTTTGGGGTTTTTTCCTGTTTTTGTTCAAACAGAAATATTCCTGTTCATGTACTTTAAAAAAAAGCAAAAAAATGTTCTCAATTTCTTTTTTTTGTTTTTTTTCCTTTTTTCCTAATTGCTGGCCTGACACTCTGACTCCAGCAGGAGCCGAGGAGGGGTGCAAAGAGTGTCTAGGCACCCTGCTTAGAGCTGCATGTGTCCCCAGCCAGACCCTGCCACTGCACCTTGTGCACACTTTGGAAACCAACCACAGGCACTTGGGAGTTTTTCCCTTGGCAAACCTGAGCTCAGAGGAAACTATCAAACATTCAGAGCAATTGTTGACAATTTCCAGTCACCACTAATTGCTTGGGGCTTTTTTGGACGTCAGCCACATCTATACATTTGTGTCCCTAATCACTAGGCACCCTTTGGATAATATGTCACACCTGGGACATAAGATAATTTATAGCTTGCAGATGGATTAGCATTGCAGCTCACTTAGATAAATTTTACTGTAGCCTTGGTCCCACAGGCCCTTCTTTTATAGCACAGTTTTATCCATTAAAATTATGACTTCCAAAATTCTGTTGTATTTTATGGCTTCCATGAGATATTTATGACTCTTAATGTTTAAGTGGACATTTCTGCAGATTTACTGCAGAAATAATTCAGGCAAATAGCTCAGAAGAGGTAGTGCCAATAGCTAGCAGTTTAGGTTTGATGTTGTTAAAAGACACAGAAAACAATGTGCATTTTAAGTGTGAATTCTTAATGCATAATACTGAAATATCACTGAATGTGCATTAAAAAGACCCTATTCTTATAGACTAGTTCTAGACAAAACCCAAACACTGAATCTTAATCTTCCAAGCTCCCTCCATCCCCAAAGCTGTTCATATCCTTTGCTTTTCTACAAGGTGTGAGAGGTGAAAGCAAAGGCCAATTAAAAAGCATTCAGGGAGTCAGATAAATAAGAGTCAAAAGAGCCAAAAGAGCATACGCAAGCCATCCTCTTGCCAGTGCAACATTATTCTGTAACACATTTTCAGGTTTTTTTCTGCTTTTGTTCTAAGAGGTCTCATGAAATTAAATATATGCCTTTTACCTTGGGAAGCTGTCACACAGTTTATTAGAAATTCAAATATTTTGCTCCTTCTTTATACTTCTTTGTACCACAGTTGCCTTCAGATGTTTTGAAGAGCTAAATAAACAACTTAGAGTGCGTGCATAGAGAAGTAATCTCCCTGAAATTTATTTTTTCTTAGAAATCGAGAACTCAGTACATTAAGCCTCAGACATAAAGCAGGAGATGACTGCAAATGGCTGAAGTTCCCCAAGCCATTGATTATCAGAAATGCTGAGAGAAAAGGGTTTTTTTCCCCCATAAGCAGTTTTTCTTACAAGCTGTCTTTCACCAGTGATTGTTGATGTCTGTCACAGATGCAATGGTTAACTGGATAAAGCTAGAAGTATTAGTGGGTTTTATGCAATAATTAGTTGTACATTGATGGATTTAGGGAACACAGATAAAAGCTAAACAAGAGGACTCTAAGAGGAATACATGACAGAATAGCTCATAGCTCAAATAAAATACCTAGTTTATATGACCAAGAATAACACATCAGGTAAAGTCCTGGTCACAATGAAGTCAAGCCCTCACGAACAAATTTGTGGTTGTTGTGCATTACTCTCAGATGGCTTTTGATATTCCAGGAGGACTCATAAGTTACCTCGAAGAAATGCACTTCCACAGACCCTGTGAGGGAGGAGATATTAGAGGTGTTTCTATTTTCCTAGCTGCTGAGTTTTGCCCTAATTGGGCTAATGTTATAGGTGGCCCTGCCCCCAAAAGACAGAGCTCAGATTGCAGTTTTACAGAGTCACTGGAGGCTTAACCTGCTGCAAGGGGAAAGCTGAGCTGTCTGTTTGGTCCTTTTAGGACTAGAACTGATCATTTGTTTTATAGTATAGAAAGTCTGAGGATTAGAAAAATAGACCCCAAAGTTTACAGCATGTCTCTGTAAGAGGTGACTGAGCTGTTGGGCATCACTGTAACACATTTTGCAGGTTTTTTCTCTTGTGTGAAAGCCTTTTGCAGCACTACAACACAGGACAAGAGAGCACTCTAGCCAGTTTGCCAGCTTCCATGCTTCCAGCATGCACCTATTTTATAGCCTTCAGTATCCTAATCCCTTGGTGAAGCTGCTCTGTTGGACAGCTGAGTAGGAACCCAGGAAAGGTCTCACAGCACCTCTCTAGGAAGAGCGTACCAAGTAATACAGGTGCCGGGCACAAAGGGCCGCAGAGCAGACAGAGGTATTTCTCAAATATGGATTTTCATTCACTGCCATGGATTTTTAAGTGAAAACAAAAAAATGCGTATTTAACTGGATATGTAGGCTTGCAATGAATGCCTTGTATTAGGAATCAGATTCCTAAATACTTCTAAAATCTGACAATGAACATTCAAAACATGGGGATCATTGTGATGTCAATAACTTCTACTCATTAAGTTAATGTGATTCAAGAGAAAAGATGAAATCCCTCCCTGCGGCTTGTAGATTTTACGGTACAATAATGCTTCCCCAATGAATCAAATTGAATCTGTGAAATTTATGAATATGGTCCCTGCAAATGCTTAAATGACTGATTCCAAGAGAACATATCTGTTTGCAGGAGCAAATTCATAAGAGGTGAGAGGAAGAAGACAGCCAGTTAAAAGTAGCCTGTGCTGATCTGTCTGGGAGTGAGATAAATGTACCTGTGGGAAGATATCCTGACTGCACGTTGCATCAGCTCCAGCTACTAAATGGCTCACTTTGGTCCTAACATTCCTGGTTTTGTCAAAAAACCAGCTGCTGACTGCAGAGCTGTAGCAGAAGGAGAAGGGGGTTAAATTAAAATAATGTAATTTAAGACTAACATCGGTCTTGGATTGACCTTTACCCATGGCAAATTTTATCCTTCAAGTTTCTTCCCTCCCCAACTTGACCCAAAATATACTCCTTTTCCCTCCACTGCTCTCCCCTGTTGAACTTACTCTATAGCGTTCTGTAACAGAACTGAAAAAAACAAGAAACAGACACACCATTGTATGTTCAAGCTCATGCAAGACTCTAAACCTAATCTATGTTCTGGCAAATCTCATGCAGCATTCACTGCTTTGCTGGCTACTTCATTCATCATGTGGAAAATACATTTTACTGACTACCAATTACAAAGACCAAACAGTGGCTTTGTCAGTATTACATGGTAACCATTACCTTTGTAATTGCATAGTGACTGATGTACAGTATGATGTAATGACAGGTTAAATAAATGCATACTAATTTGTCCTGCTAAAAGAAAGGAATGCTAGCATGTTAACACAGTTGAAAGTTATTTTATATGATTCTACATGAAGCAAAGGTATCCATTTATTATAAAAGTCATGTGTATCTGCTATGTTTCAACTTCTAAAATTACTTTTTCAGCTTTAAAATGTTTGGAAATGTATAATCTCTCTGCACCTCTGTTAATAGTGTTTGCAGAAGAAACATTTCAAAATGTTCTAGAAATGTTTGAGTTCCCTTGGAATAAGGTTTGAAATGGGTTCTTTTTTTGATAAAACGTTCCCTTAGAAATTTTCATTTACTTATTGGAAACTAAGGAACAAAATATATTTTGGTGATTACTTAAAACAATGCAGGCCTAAATTTTGGTTATTGTTTGTTGTCGTGTGTTGGAGAAAAAATGAATAGAACATTACAATGAGGTCAGTTAGTTAAAAAACCTCATGTATTTAAAAATGGAGATGTTGATGTGAAAAATGTAAGTGAAACATAATTGGGAGGTAGGGAATTAATCTCAATAGTATTTCACATATGGAGAAATAGAAGTAAAATTAATGGTACCAAAAAGTATCATAGTTTGGTGAAAAACTTGGAGGTTTTCCATTCAGTTCTGAGAGCACTAACTCAGGAACAGAAATGAACAGCATGAGAGTGCTGTTATTTTGAGCCAGAAAGTTCAAGCAATCACAAAACAGATCTCCTCTGCATCAATATTTCAATTTGGTAATCCTGGTTAGTTTTTCTTCCAGGTCACTGAAAGCCTGTATTTCTTAATTCACAACCTGTAGCTAGAGTTGCCTCTACACATTGCAAAAATGGCAGGGAAATACAGGGTTATTGTTGTCTTGCTTTGGCAGATCCAGAGGGAAAAAAGGAAATTGAGCAGTTTGGAAACCAACGTACAAGGAAAACCCATGCCTAAAATCTTTTAGATCTTTTCCCCCATATGATCTATCACCTCTTCTACACTTCTAAATTCACCTTCCAAACCCTTCCCTACACTCTAAAATCGATTTTTTCTTTCCTCCTGTTCTCCAGATTAGATATCTCCTTAGTACTTTAATATTATGTAGTCCTACTATAGAATGTCTACTTTTTCCTTGAAATAACCCGATCCAGCTTGGCAATTCACAAACCTTTCATGTTTCCAGCATGCTCTGGGGCAAGTAATAGTTTATGGAGGAAAAGTTTAGGTTTTCCCTGTATGTGACAATTCACAATAATCTAAAACTGTAATTTAGCTGTTACATGTTCAATATGTAAAGCCTCTGCAGAAATGTTCTTCCTTGTAAATGCAGAGATTTTCAAGAAGATTTGCTCTAGTAGTGATAATAGTTCCAGCAGAAATTTTGTAATACAGAAGAAAAGGAAAGGGAATGATGACATGATTTAAAAACCTGTACTATAGCCTTGAAGGTAATACAATTCCTACCTACAGACAGAAAACAGTCAGGTGTTGGGAGTGACTGGAAGTCTCTTCTCTGTGGTTGGAAGTCAGCTATATCCTCATTTTGATTGGAGTGTTGCCCGAATCGAGAAGTTATATTCCTGTTGATGCCTTCTCTTCTCATAAGTCACAGAGGTAGGCTTCATTTCATGTTCGCTATGTAAAGCAAGGACACTAAACAGGATTTCATGACAAATTAAGGAACAGAAGTCACAGAAGAAATGCAAAAACATTCTGGCTGTGTTTCTTGCCTACATGGCAGGATGCCAAACATAATGAAGCTAAACACTTTGGAAGGTGCCAAAATGCTCTGGAGCAGCTAAGCGTATCCACAGGAAAAGCTGAGTGAAAGCAGCATCCATCAGGCAGGTCTGTGAAGGGTAGCTCCATTGGGACCAGCCTTCTGGCACCAACTTGGTGGCTGCTGCCACCCAGAAAAACAGGCTTCGTATGTAAGGATGAGAAGTAGCACTGACTATGATGAAAATGAAGTGGTGAGGTCAGAGGAAACAGAGGACCGAGGATGAGAATTTACTCAAGAGGTGGCATCATGTCATTGTCCTGTGGTTTTGAGTCCTAGTTTCTTACTCTAATTTCTAAAATTTAGAAAATTAGAAAATCACTATGCCCTGTCAAGCTTGATGCATGAATCCTGGAAAACTTGTCAGTTTTATGCATCCCTTCAGCTGTGTTGGACTAAACCACAATTTAAGCAGTGAAATTTTGTAAAGACATCTGGAGGATATAGGTTTTTTTCTGATTCAGAATACAAAGCAAGGTTATGTTCTTGTGCAGAAGGAGTCAGTTTCACCTTCTTTCAAGTGAGAAGCCCTGAGAAACTTAGAAAATCTAGGTCTGAGTTACAGAACAGCAGTATGATGTGAGTAATTTTCAAATTATCATGTCTGGTAAGTTTTTAGAACTGATTGCACAGTATCTTCCATACAGTGATTGGATGGGATAATTATTACTGTATCATTACAACATAAATACATGATTGGTCTGTCCTCCAAGCTTCAAGTTCAGTTTAGTGAAATTATATGGTTACTGGGGAGGAGCAATTGTCTAGATTGACATACAACCTTTGCAAATTCTAGTAACCGTGTAAAGTTGCATGATTGCATTCAATTATTCAGCAATTCTTTCTAAAAATTCTGCTTACTGTCATGTAATTATGACATGATTGCATGGTAATTTCACCTTATAAAAGTAAATAAACCATAAAGATTCAGAGCTTGCTTCGTAGGCCCTACTTAACTTTAAGCAGAGGAATAACTCTAGACAAAGCCGATATGGCTTTCCCCAAGCTTGATGCTAAGCAGCATAACAACATGCAATGTGCCAGATTACTAAATTGTTTTTGAGACTTAGGAAGGAAAGTCAATCTCATTTTGGAATATTTGCTTACTTAAATGTATTGATCTCTATATACAGATGTGAGCATAATTTAGCCATTTCTAATCAGGAACAATCGGGTGGAAAAAGGTGAGGAAAAAAAGTAGAAAGTACATAGTATAGACTATCCATATCCATATGCATATGTGTTCCTAACTTTAGATAGACTTTAATTTAAATTAATTCATTTGTGAAATAAAATGTGTCTAGCACTTGCAAATTCATCAGCCATTTTGTGAGTGCTGCAAGAACCACTGACTGAGAAGCTCACTGTGCCTCAAGCTGCTCAGAGACTGCACACTTTCCCAGTGCCACAAGGTGCTTATGGCTTCAGTAATGAATATGTTGGGTTCAGGAACACAGTCCTTTCGAACTACTTCTATTTTGTCTGCAAGGAATTATAACAAGTCTTTTTGTTATGCATGGGCATAACTAGTACTCTGGTCTTTTCTGTTTGAGCAAACCTTAAGCAGTGTTTCACATGTTAAGGGGGTATTCAGTTTAAGGTATCTATTCTTACGACATTCTGAGCTTGAAAACAGAGGGGGATTTATCTTCATCTTTCTAGCATCAGTAGCTGACATGAATAGTTTAGGACTGTACTAAAGATTTACACTAAAATTTGAAGAGCAAAGAATGTGCACAGATAGGAGTAATCTATTGATTTTAACAGACTGTTTACACCTATTGAGGATCATAATGAAAAATCATTTTATTAGATGTCATCGATCTGCTATGTTCCTCACTTCAGAATTAAATGTATCTATTTAGTCCCAAAGTGATGGTGTCTTATTTTAATCACGCACATAGTTGCAACAGGAAGAATTAAGTTCTGTATTTTCTCTTGAACGTTAGGGAAATTCTTCCCCACCCTCTGTTTTCATCTTTCATATCTTACCCTTTTTTAAGACTTTACTCAGAGCCATCAAAAGTGAGTGGCTACACCACCACCACTGCCCTGCTCCTACCTAGTGGTACATGAAATAAAAGTACATGAAGCAGTACCAGCTATTTGCTCCCAGAGCTGTGACCTTCACTGTTGCCCTGGAGCATAGATGAGTAGAGCACGATGGCTGGAAGGAGAATGCATGGGGTGGGATACAGTCAAAAGCTGCCTAGGAGTCAAAAAGGAGCTGTAAAAATGTGGTCACTTAAAAGTGCAAATCTGGTTTATTTTTCAAGTATTAAAAACAGACATTGCCTTTGGCAATAGTTTGGAGAAATATGTCTTAGTAAATTTCCTGACTGAACCAAATAATTATTCAACATTACTTAAAGACTTAAGCTATGGCCTAAATAGTAATTAGCATTCTTATTATTGGCATTGTTGCTTTTCTGAAGAGGAAGTAGATGCAATAGAAAGTATGAAAGTGACAAAAAGTTTTGGTTTTCCCCAGCACTGAAAGTCATTTGGGGATATTTGTTTTATTTTCTTTTTTTACCATCATCTCATTCACTGTTCTGAGCTCTACTGACAGTACTCATCCAAATACAGAGAGACAAGCTTAGTCAGCGATCTACTAGTATTTCAGGGCAGTTGACATGGCAGAAAGCCACTGTGATTAAATGGTGATCCATAAAGGATGCTTTTTAATCCCAAAGAGATGTGTATCAGTGGAAGCAATGAACCACACTGACATTTTTGATGATAGTGATGGTTGACACTCATAGTATTTAGCATTTGGAAGTTATGATTGGCCAGCTAACGCAGCAGTGAAATTTGGAACCATCAGAGATCCCCTTCAAGTTAGCAATTTACTTCTGTTCCTTTGTTATGAAACTGACAATCTGGAATTCAGGGCTTGTCTGGTGATCAGCTGCCTTAAAGGAGAGAAATTAATCAGCCTCTTTCTATGATGCAAATATTATATATGGTCTGACCTGTGGCTCTTAGTTTCAGAGAGTGTATCTGGTGCTTCAGCCTGACATTCATCTTCTCAAATCAATACCACAGCTCAGACAGATGTCTCAGAAGCCTTATCCAGAAATGTTGGAGGAAAAGAAAACAAAGAAAGAGCCAGTTTTAGGATGTCTAAGATAAGCAAATCACATATGATTTCAATTTAAAGAATTAAACTTATTCTTAAATATTCCCACAGCAAGGATTAAGAAATTAATGAAATTCAAAGAAGAAAGATTAGAAGAATTAAATAACACCCAGCTTTGTGAAAAGCAGTGTACAAAAGGGATGACCAGAATATGATGGCCACTTCTTTGGAGGTTTCTGAAGACATTTTTATCTTATACTGGAGTGAGTGAAACCCAAATCTTCTAGAAAGCTTTATCAAAACATACACTTTCAGTGCAAAAAGGTTCATTTATCTAATTGTCTTTGATGAGTAAAATCAGACTAAAGACTTTCTAGTGTCAGATTCAGAGTAGTTTTTTTCAGGTGTAATCTACCCTCATAAAGACAGGAAACAATCTTCCACGCTGGTAACAAAAGCAGTGAAAAAAAAGGAGAGAGAGAGAGAGAGAGAGACAGTGGGATTTCCTTAATCTCTTTTAGACACCAACAAGGTAGATGTCTTCATGTGAACTAGTGCTTCCCTTCGTAATCAGAAGTGGTTTTAGGCAGGTGGAATTATAGGTATTTCAGGAATGCAATTCACATGCCATAATTAGTCTATGTTAGGATCCATATCCACTCTTTGAAAGTGAGCTAGTGTTCATTTTCAATATGTGGTTATGTATCTGAAACCTGGATTTATTTCAAGTCCATGAAAACTAATAGTTTCTGAAATCTTCCTCAGATCAGACCTCATTCTCTGCCAGGTAGAGAGAAGTTCACATTAATTTCATAGTGACTTCCTCACTTTGTGAAAGCATGTAAACAATTAATTCAGATGAACACATCTGATAAGCAAACATTTAAATTTGGCAGGTATTTATGATATGAAGGTTCTTTTTCAAATGTCTATAAGAAACAATTATCTTCCACAATCATTCTATTGAAGCCAATACTACTCCAAAAAAGACACCATAGAAAAAGCAAGGTTTCATCAAAATTTCAGCTTAATGAACATTTTCTAACTAGATTGCTTTGTAAGATACAATTCTATGAGCTGAAAAAAATTAACCTGTGTCTTTCCCCTCACACAAATCAAAATTGCTGTAATTTGAAATATAACTTGAAGTAGTGTATTCTATAACTGGGAGGGAAGTATAATGAGTGAAGGCAGTGTAGTAAAAGCAGCTGTACTATTCTCTCAGTAGCATTTTATGTATCCTCATAAAAACACCTTTGTGAGGGCAGCCTGGACCCAGCATTGGAAAAAGAGATCAAGGCATTGCAAACAGCAGTTGAAACAAATGTACTACATAGTCCTGCAGACATTATCAGTTTTCCTGCTGCTTACCTACTTTCTCTTCAGTCATGAAGAAAGTAAGAGATAGAACATATTACACTCGTTGTTTTATTGCCTTTGCAAGTGGTTTTTTTTTCTGTTTGGTAAAAATGTGTGTTATTGTTTATTTTTAAATTCCTCTGCCAGGCTGACATCATGCTCTGCACATTATGTGAAAAAATACTGCAGGGATTTTTCTTTTTTTTCTTACTTTCCAGAGGATGTAGTGTTGCAACTACTGGCAAGTTGCATACACAAACAGCAAACGGATGTTACCACACTTAACTCCTCATTGGACCTTTTAACTCCACACAGCTGAAGTTTTCTTATTCTTTTTTCCATTTTTGGAAGGTGCCAAGCAGCCACTAAGATGATCTCTGCTCCAAATCTCAGCCCCTGAAATACCATCTTTACATGTGTATACCAGCAAACCCCCAAGTTTCTCCAATTCATCCTCAATGAAGAGATAAAATTTGATGTCTTCAACTCATAATTCATTATCCTAGCCAAATACACCCTTCAGTTGCTCTGGTCTGCTTCCTTTTGTCCAGGTACTTGTTCCTCCTCCTGGACCCCACAGCCTTGCCTTGCACTTTCTCTTGCCCCTCAGTGTGCTTTATCAGTTTTAATTTCATTCTAATACTGGCACCCAAGTTACTAATCTGCAGGTTGCTTCCAAGTTTTAATGTGGACTTGGAAACAATCTGACTTTTATGCTGAGTGCCTTTTATTCATATCAGGGGATATGGAAGAATGAAAGACTGGATATATTCTTTTGTTTTTCTTCTCTATAGTTTATGGCAATGTGGTCCCTGATCATCACAAATTCTTCTTGGATTTGGATCTCATGGCTTGTTTAGGAAGGAGTACGTATTCAACCTTAGATGTTGACATTCCCCCTGTTTGTTTACCTGGGCCAATCTGTAATCTGCTGGGATTATTCTGAGATTATAACAAAGTTCCTAGGAGTCTGTGCTCCACCTTTTATGAGGTAAAATCAAGAAGGTTTTATACACATGGTACACTAAAGTGTAAAAAGAAAGAGACAAATCCCTGACACACTTGAAAAATTGATGGGGACAGGGCCAGTAACACAACCAGCATCTCAGACTTGGTTTCATCCTTCACTGTTGTCATGTCTTCAATGTTGAGAAAACAGACAGCAAACCCCCTGAGATTTCTATAGAAATTGGGCAGGACCCACTCCTCCATGCCCACTCTGATATCTGTTGTCCTCTCTTTTTTATCAGAGAAATGACTGTAATTGACAAGCAAGGGAGAAAAATGTTCCTCCCAGTTTAAGTCTCTGTATTTGATAATTTTAAGAAAGTTTTTAGAAAGAAGCTTCTGAGATTGGAACAAGCAACCAGATATTGCAATCACTTCCACAGTCAGTGAGACCCTAAGAGGCTGGGGAGGAAACCTCTAATGACCTGGCTGCAGGCCAATATCAAAAAACATTTACCTTTTATTTCATGTGACATAAAGCTAATACAATATTTTAGAGATTATGCTGAACCAAAACATTGGCTCTGTGCCCCATCTGAGCATACAAAGGATCAGAATCTAAACTCAGAATTAAGCTCTGAATTTATGGCTGTTTTTTATTGATGTGCTGGGGAGAACAAAAAATCCCAGTTATAAACCAATGAGCACTGGAGGAGAGTTATCTTGTAGATCAAGACCTTGACTTTGCATCTTGTCTGCAGCTCAGAGTTTGCTTGCTCATTTCCCGTGAGTGTCATCCTTGGCTCAATCTGTGTTGGTAAATTAAAGGTGCTTGGGATAGTTCTCTGGCACTGAGCCTAACCCACATGTGAGAGTCTTGTCCACTGCATTAAATGCTCTTGCCCTACAGAACAGAATGGCTGCATCCCAAACCGTCCATTTGAAATGATCCCTGGCCCACTGTGGGGGGTGCTTGCACAGCCCACCCTTGGATAACCCCACCTGCTAAGATAAGCATGTGGATGTAAACAGCATATGTGGGTCAAATACACAAAACCACCCCAAAACACATTGTGTTAAGGAGATCATAAACCAAAGTAAACAGTAACCAAGGAACTATGAAGATACTTTTGAAACAAGGAACGAATCAGCGTGAAAAGAAATATAAAAGAGGGATCTCTGTTTGTGGTGGGGTGTGGAATTCGATGTGGAAACAGCAGTAGTCACAACCTGGTGTTGCCAATTCTGGAGACCCTTTGCAGTACCTTAACCTTGGGCAGGCCATACAGAGTCAGATTCCCATGGAGCAGCCAACACGTTGTGAGTGGGAGCCCACCCCAGCTGCATGACCCAACCTGCTGGGGTGTAAGCGTGTTGCAGAGAGCAGCAGGGGTAAGTGGACAGATGGAGATCTCTGTTGGCCAAGTATGTGAATGTTTGTGGGGGCACATGAGTCTAAAGTTTCTCGGGATTAGGTCTAGAAGGATGTTGATAGATTTGTAGGTGTTTATTAACATTTTAGAAACGTCTAGCACTATCATTTATCTGTTGTATTACTGACATTGATCATGAAAATGTAGTTCAAGGATTGGTGGCTAATTACTGCTCTCAACAAGAAACCATGTCAATCCTGATTTGATTTAAATTTGTGAACTCCGTGGTTTTCCCTTGTGACAGCTTGTGCTAAACCTGGACTACATGTGGGTATTGTCTGCAGGAGCACTGATTGTCTCAGTAAAACAGGGACAGGGACTACTACAACACTTCTAACAGTAGAGACAACCAAATAACTGTGCCCAGGAACATTTACTGGCCTTACTTAATTTACCAGTATAGATATAGCCTTTATTTTAATCATGAGAAGGCCAGCATCCTATCTGCAACATGTACTTCATTTTCTCCCTTGAAGATGTTTCCTGCTAAAGGCCAGGAAACACCTAGTATCTGTAAGAATAATGGAAGCACTTTGTATGAATGTAAAAAAAGAGATTTTGGCATCAGTCTCTGCACATAGACTATAATACTGGTAATGGTTATGCATGTCACTCATGGGGAGAGCCAGTTCACACTGCTTTGGCATCTATATTAGTGTGTAGTGAGGTGACAACAGAATGACTATAGAAAAGACTTCACCTGACTCTGCCAATGAGAGAGGAAGCAGCATCTTGAACAGTCTCCAGAAGGAGACCATGTTACTTAGCTTGGATGTTCACGCAGGTGGACAGGGCCTTCCCCTGGAGACCTTCGGAGATGTTTTTTCTCCACTGGGTGGGCAACAGCGCTTGAACAGCTGCCTGAAACCTCAGTACGAGTTTGTTGCAGGCAGACTGGATCTCAGCTGGTGATTCTTTTGGGCCTGACCTAACACCTAGTAAAGAAATTGGAAATAATCCCACTTGTTCCACTGAGTTTCACAGGCTTTTTTAACATCTGTCTCCCTCTCTTCTCTCTTGTGATTAATGTGGGGTGCACCAGAGAAGGAAGGAAACATTTAAATACAAACATTCTCACATGAAGACCAGCAAAAGCAACAAGGCGCCTTTTCAAACTACTTCAGTGACAATTACTTGCTCTTCAGCCCCATCTACAGAGTACAGGGCTGTGCAGAAACCCCCAGGCTGCCCCTGAAGGAAATATTTGGACTAATAATGGATTAATGTTTGTGGCTGCTTTAATTGCATGTAATTTAGAGTAACAGTCATAAAGTGTAGAACAACAGTCATAAAGTGTAACACAATATTTCAAACCTGGGTATTCTCAGCAGAGGTTCTAATGCAGTATAGGAAAAACAGGTAGAACAAAAACCATGCCTCTTCTATGGCATATAGTACTAAAGTAAGATTCCTCTGTTGTTCAGGAAAATGTAAAAAACTAGGTTCTTGAAATTCTAACATGTTAACTAATATTGAAAATATTAGTGCAGAGGTGAAATCTCTTCACGTGTTATTAGTGATTGCATTGCTAAATCTGCTTAGGTCTATAGCCTGACCTAAATTCTTGCTCTCTTTATAAATTTAAGGTTAGGTCTACAAGGGAATTTAGGCACGACATCACCACAACTAACTTGCTGGCTGTGTTCAGATCTCTGAAGTTGCTCCTTGACAAATGGTCACTGAGGAACACAGTTCCCACTTAAATTAATGAAAGTTAGACTCCTAAGTAACTTCCTAATGTATGGGTTTAAGTGCCATCGTTAAGCCCGCTTTAACTTGCAGAGAAGGAATGCAAGTCAGACAACACACCATGACAAAACAATTCTTGAAGTGATATCATCCTTGAAAAAATAATAGTTAACAAATGTTTTGGTCTGTATCTGGAAAGGAGTCAGACACTTCCTCACATGGCAAATGGGGGAGTTAGAGCTTCGGCTGAAATTCACAAACCAACCACTAACTGAGTGTGGACATGCTTATACCACTTATTTGGAAATGCTGACCTCTCTTCTATTCAACAAGCTAGGCACTCATCCTCAGCCTGTGTAGGACAGAATTTAATAATCCAAGTCTTCTTTTTAAATTGAGGTATCAAAATCACCTAATTAAGCAATAAGTGGTTGTCTCACTCTTTTTGTTTAAATTTGTTTACATTATGGCCAGTGGTGTTGGCACTCATGTTTCATGTTAAGCATTAGTCTGCACAATAATTCCTACTCTCTGGACAATTCTTGCATTTAGCAAATGATCGTCTACTGAAAAATCCATGAGATGCCTGGACCACAGTGATCAGGATCAAGTTTGCCCATACAGTTACAGGGTTTTTCCAGTACGCAACACAGACAGACTTGTCTCTCTGGACTGTGACTCCTGCAGGCCTACTCTTCACAGTAGCTCAACTTTAGCAATAGGCAGTAGTGCCTTAAAAATGGCATATAAACTCCACGAGTTCAATCTCAGCTCTGGAGACACTGCAATCCAGATTTCTCCTTTATGGGTAAGTACTTCAGCTTGCAGACTCATAAACAAAAGGTCACTGTGCCTGTTTCTTTTTAAGAGGGAGATTGCTAGTGGGAAAAACAGAGGCATCCAGCACTGATGTGGACAGCAAGGCTTTGGAGAAGTGCCGGTGTCTGGACTTGACTTGAGGTACCAATTAAACTTCCTGGATATATCTTTTTCAGCAGACTTTACAATAATTCATGAACAAGTTCAGAGTCTTTTATGCAAAATCTGGCATTATTGGCGTCATACATTCATTTTCAAGGCATTTTAGTATCCAAGTTTGGAACTTACATGTCTTACCTGAAATTACACAGATCTGCAGAAGAGCCAGGAGCTGAATATTGAGCTTTGGAGATTCTGCAGAGTTACCTAAATACCGACCTGTTCTGGCTTCTTCTTTAACTGAAGCAGAAGAGAGTTGCATATTTATTATAATCTAAAATTTTCTTTCCTGGATTTCTGTGTTTGTGGGTTCGTGGCACAATAATAATTTGCAAATACCTATTCATTTTAATTTCAGAAAGAGAAATTAGCTGACTGTAGGTATCTGGAAAATGTTATCTAATTTGAGTTCAGAGAACAATCTCCTAGATATTTGGTTTGGCAAAGCTTAGCAAGCAATGTCATCTCAAGCTTAGAATGACAGTTCCCCTCAAAATCTTGGAAAGTGGTATACTACAATCCCATCAAAACAGGATTTTTCCTCCCTCCTCCCCCAGCTCATGATTCTTGTTCTAGGAGTTCAGCTCCTTGTGATCCCAGGCTTAGTTTTGATACAGTCCAGCTGTGCAACCTTAGCTCAAACTTCAGAGAAAATGTTAAGTTACGAGAAAGAGCTGTGAGACAGTGCATAGAACAGAATCTGTGGAATTAAAAGGTAAAACAGGAGGCAGAGGTGAGATCACTGGGACAGGCAGAGGTAAAAACTGAAGGATTCAAGGAGAAAGTCACTGACAAGGGAAGTTATAAAATATTGTGGGAGAAGACAGTGAGCTGGAAGATAGCAACTCAGTGACACTGAGGACCAACCTGCTCCAATCTGCTTTCCACCTGACAGATGCTTGCCTGGCCAGCAATGTCCTACTGGGTGTCCTACTGGGGCTGGAGAGCTTACTAGTGCTCATCCTAGTACCTGATGCTAATGCTTAGCTCCTTACATCCTATCTATTGTGTGTGCTATCTAATACAGAATTGTCTTGTGGGTTGTGTATACCCTATTTTGAGAGTTTGTCTTTTCATACACGGTAGTTTTCTTGAACAAAGATGGTCAGGGTACAGAGTAACAACCTGTAAAAACATAGGTCTGTACTACTGTACCCAAATATAGAGCAATAAAATATTATGCAGAGTAGAGATAAATCACTAAGGGTGTTTACATACTGCATGTTTCCTTCACAGGAACTACCACACTTAAGACGTGCTAGTTATAACGGATTCAGAATCTACAGTTGCCTAACTGGACACATATGCCAGTCTAACTCTGTAACAGAAAGAGTGAGAAGTATCCCAGAGGAATTCAGTGTTTGAAAAGAACAACATCAAGACAAGCACAGCTCTCTCTCAGGCTAAACATACATAAACTTAGCAAAGAAAAGAGGTTATTGACACATTCTTGTCTTGCCTTTCTTAGCAGCAGCAGTGAAAACCAGAAGGCTAAGAAGCAAAATTGCTAGTGCAGTATGTTTCTGCAAATACTCCTAACATTGGCAACTAAGTATCTCTTGCCATGTTTAAACATCACTTTACTGCCTATAGAAGAGTGATGGCACTTAAGGTCCATATGAGTTGGTGCAATACCTCTCAGGTCTGGGCGTGCAAGCTTGGAGGGAAAAAAACTGTTATATCAAGAATTGTTGGTGGAAGAATGGCTAAGTTTTTGAATTTGCAGATGCCTAAAACTAGGAATCAAAACTTTTGTCATTATTTTGAAATTTTATTCAGTTTTGCTCTAGTGGTTTAAAAATAGCATAAAGAACTTCAGTAGTCTGAATGTTTTAAAAGGCAACCTGTGATTATAGGCATATATAAAGCTGTAAAAATATTCCCTCTCTTGTAATGTTAGCAGATTTTAGACCTTTGCAAATATTCTGCCCTCCTCAGCTGTTTATTCCTGTATTCAATTGATAGTGCTCCCTTTAAGTATGACTCCAGTTATCTAAAGGAAAAGATGGTGAAGTAGAATACTCTGGAAACCGCATATTAATGTATCACGCCCTTTATTTATGAATTCCAGGCTTCTTCAGATTTTTCCCTTATTCCTGTATAAATGTGAACTTTTCAACTTAGACAGTCTCAAAAAGCTTTAAAAAAAGTAGTACAAAACTTGCCAGTAGAAACATGTATCTTAAAGTCATTCATGTTCTGGCATATAAAGTCCTCAGTTATTCTGCAATGGTTACTCTACTTTATATTGTTCCCTTTATTTTCTTTCTTCCTTTTTTCCTTCTTCTTTCTTTTTTGTTCCTTTTTTTTTTCTTCCTGCATTCAACTGATTATGTCCATGGAAACTAGCCCTAATTGTGGCTTTACAGGCAGGCCATGTTTTCTATCATTGGCACATACTGATGTAACTCACTAGGGAGTAACATAGGACTGAGCTGCTGTTTTCTGTTATGTTGCAAATCAGAACAAGATTGGTATTTCTGATTAATCATTTTGCAAGTGGCCTACCAATTCCCTGACAGATCATCATGTTATAAATAAAAACATCACCAAAAATACTAGGCTTGGCACTGATTAAAAAAAAAAAGAAAGTCTTTCAAGGAAGATAGGAAGATGTTTCTAAGTTTGCACTTAACTGTAATAGTCTTCATGACCAAAGTTCATGTTCACATTAAAAGCCTGAATGTTCTTCCTGTAGGTGCAGAGACATGTATATATCATCCATTATTTCACCCTTGGTTTAGGTCCATGATGTGGAGCCCATGACACCTTCAGGTAGGCTGCTAGGGACATGCATGGGCCATACAAGTAGTGCAAATATTACTCAAAATCCAGCTTTGCTAGATGGCTCCACGATGGCTGCAAGGCTTGGGAAAACTGGGATGTTGCTAACCAAAGAGGGAGCCTAGGAAAGTCTTTTTCCCCAGCGAGGCACCATTGAGACCTCCAGAGGTGTGGGGCAATGTACCAGCAGAGACTTGGCAAGTCCACAGCCACAGCTGTCCCTCTTGCTGGCCTAGGGAGCAACCTTAGCACTGGGAGGGGGCAAGGTAGGCAACCTGCCTGTGAAGGACTTGAGTCTACCACTTGAGTCTGTCACCCCAGGAGAGAGTGAGGTCTCAGGAGCTCCGAGTGAGCTTCTCTCTCCTGGCCATCCAGGAAGTTACCCACCATGGAGAGGGTTCCTTTGGGATGGGAAAGGTGAGCTGAGCTGCCTGCTCAGGAGCCAGCACTCACTCTGCAGCTGCTGCAGTTCAGGAGGCCACTGGCTGTGCTTGGTGAGAGGACAAGGGAGATTTTGTCTGCAGGCACTGCTGAACATAGGGCCATTAGCATGCTGAAGTGTGGGTGAGCACGTGGTAACCAGCCTTGGCGAGACCTTAAAAACACCATGCAGGCAATGACCCTGAGTGGATATTGAGGCCAGTCTCTAATGACTGGTGATATTCTCTTGAACTTTAGCCCCTGTTTTAACTTTTGCTTGGGTTAATCCTTATTCATTCCTTTAAAGTCAAAGGTCTTTGGTAGAAGACAATACATGACTCTTAAGGTGAGGGGGCATCCCATTCCTTGTGGGATGGGGTAAGAATTAGATCAGTTGGAGTACAAGGATTTCAGATAGCATGTCGACAAGCGTGCTGTGCACAGGCAAATAAGGTGAACCTTCTGTCAACAGAGTTTTGATTGCTGGCTGTTTCGATCCCAAACTCCTCTGGAACATTTTTCAGAGGGGTAAATTGAAGTTTAAATCTTCTGTTGTGAAACTCTATTGTACTTTCCTGCAGCTTTCATAGCACAAAAAAACTACCATTTTGATTTTTACTGTTACCTCTTCTGTGTTAATCCAGCACATGTTTGTCATCGACTGAAGTTTTTGTTCAATCACTTTAAAACATCTGACAAGGAAAAAAAATTTTTTTTCCATTTTCAGCCTCTGAGTTTCTGAGACTCATCTATATATTCAATAGCAAGCCATGAATTACAAGTGCTGAAATGTACAGAGACGTATTAAAATGTATTTGCATTTCTGATTTTTTTATTCTGCTACATCTGATGGTGTTAAACTGTGAACCTAGAAATAAAATGTCACAACACCTAGCTCTGGAGCTTAGCTATTAGATGCCATCAGGGCTCAGGCACATTGTGCTCTCCTAAAGATACCAGCCATTCAAATATGTTTAGCAGTCTTCTAGCAAGAAGCACTGATTTGTTTAACTCCAGGAGGCTTAGATAAGAAAGTTAAATAATATGTCTACCCAATATAAGACAACCACTGTAAAATAAGTTTGGCATTGGACAATAATAACTCTGAATTTTTTGTGGCTTTAGCAGCTTTGGAGTCTGTTGAATGGCACAATGGGGAAAAAAAGAGAATGAGAGAACGCTTGTTGCTTTAGCCTGTTTGAGACGAATTATTAGGAAAGACAGCTAACGCTCAGGCTAAATGCTAACAGATGTGGCACTGAGTGTGCCATTTAGATGCTGGTGGTTTGCTGTGGAGTGGTAGCAAGTGGCCGCAGTGGGTGGCAATGGGAGTCGATGGCCGGGCAGCGAGTGGCTTGGGGGCACAGCCTGAGCTTCCTGGAGAAATCCTGCACAATGGCAGAGCTGGTGCTGAATTTGAGGATCTGGGTAAATATTTTTACTGAATGTCTCCCAGGAAATGTCTTGTTACCAGACAAGTTTTTGACAGCAGCTCTGGTTGTGAGATAGGAGAGAGGGCTCAGGTCTTCAGAGGGGCAGAGACGGCTTTAAAATTGCTGCCAGCTGGGAGCAGGCACAGATCAGCCATCAAAGACATAAGAGCTGAAGAGAGAGGCCTCCCTGGGTTCATCAGACTAATTTGGGGTGTGATGAAACAATATCTTTGCCACTGACATGTTTAGGAAGGTTCTTTTTACCAAAATCATTGATAGAGTTTTGTGTAAGGTGAGTCTGGTATCCATTAAGTGTGAGTCCAGGATGTGCTGGGCAGCAGTAAGGTGCTTTACCTTTCAGACATCTACCACTTGTTTTCTAACAGGACTGTTTTTCAGCTTCTTGGCATGAAAATTACAGTGACATAGCTGTGGGTCGAAACTTGACAAAGCTGTAGCAAAGGAGTTGAATGCCTTGTAGTGTTCAAAGCTGCAGTGAGAGGAACAAAAAGATTTTTAACTCAAAACCTAATATTGTGCAGTTATATAGGAGGTCTGTCAAGGAGCACAAAAAACCAATAGCAAAGACTCACAATAGGAGATACGGTTAACTTGTGAGCAGATCACAAGCCAAAGTTTGCTCAGAAAAAGGTATCACAAGTTACGGACAAAATCATTCTTATCACAAGCTGGTTGCATAGAAGTCCAGGTTTAAACTGCTCAGAAAACATCTGGTTTAGCTTAAGTCTTGCAGGTTGGAATGTCATTCCTAGTACTTTGGTGAAGTTGCTAACATCAAGTTTGAAATAATTTCAACATTAGAAACACAACAGATTTAAATGTTGGAGTTTTAAACATGGAAAAGACAGCATCAATTCTCAATGCTTCCATCCCTGGAGGTATTTGAAAGACAGGCAGACGAAGTACCTTACTTAGGAATATGATTTAGTAGTAGACAGGTAGGGTCGGGCTTGATGATCTCAAGGTCTTTTCCAACCTAGTGATTCTATGACAAATGAACAGCTCATAGACCTTAATGCAGTATAAGCCACTTGGGTGCCCCCTATCTAGGTCAGTTTGTCGAAGGCATAATTATCAGAGCCATTCTAAGATTGAATTTAATCAGTGAACAAAATACAACTGCCAACTCCACCTTTACAGGCACAAAGGTGTCAGATCTGACACCATGTTTGTTATGTAGCTATAATGACAGCAGGGTCCAAAAGCTATTTTCCAAATGCTATGCCAGGTTCCTGTCTCTACCCTTGGTTGTTGTGTTCACCAAATCAGTTGGATTTTAAGGGTGCTTGCCCTTTCTTATAGTCAGTCCTTCATGAGTTGCCCCTGAATGTGGAGTCAGTCACTACAGAAAAAAATTATGCCTCTCAGAAGTCACCCCTTGGGTATGGTTTATCCATGCACATGCAAGGAGAGCAGAACACTAAAATGATATGATTCAGCCCAGTTACTTGCACAGAGTCTTCCAGCAGGCCTGTGTGTTTCAAATACTGTTCTTTCTGGATTTTTGATTTCTTATTAGACATTTTTTCTTTCTCTGCCCCAGATTTTCTTAGGCAATCTAGAATATGTTCATTATTATATCACATGTATCCCCTGTAGGTGTTGTAAAATTCTGGTAAAACATTGCAACAGGGACTGGAAAGGCCAAAGGAGAATGTAATTTAGAATTACAAATGAGTTGGACTGAAATACGCTTCACATTTAAGTGTTTTATCTAACTTCTCCCCTTCATGCTGTGAAGTTAATAGGCAGAAACCTGAGCTGTAGAGCTGGCACTAGAAAACACCTCCAAAATGCAGCTAGCTAGAAGCAGGATTTTTGCCTCAGCTAATATAAATCAGTAGATATGCACTGATTTAAAAGCTTCTGCTGTTGGTTTATGACAGCTGAGCTCTGTTCTGTTTTGCATCTTGCCATCCATCATCACAGAAGGTGGCAAGTGCATAAGGCTCATACTCCTCTGCCATAGGCACCCTCAAAAATAGGCCCAGTCCTTAAGGCAATCGTCCGAATGCAGGAACTTATTTTGGAATAATTCAATAAAAAGTGTGGGTACATAGAGAAAACTTCATTATGTCTGGGAGCAAGGTCCTTATGAGCAGGTTTCAGCCAAACACCCAGGGCCATGACGCTTACTCCATAAAAGCTGCCTAAGTACTTTTGACTTCTGCTCAACATTGCTACATTAAGCCTTATGAAAAAATTAAGATCTTTTAATTCTTGTTTTTAAATGACATGAAAAAAAATTAACCTATCTGACAATGGCAGAAGACTAGATAAATATGTGTGTGTTTCATTCTTTCCAAATGGTTAAAATGTTAACTGCTACAGTCACTTACTCAGCAATGATTCCTTGTTACTTGAGAATGTTGTATGTATTCAGTTTTCTGCACTTCTGAACAACTGATTAGTTAAATTCTTTTTTTTTTATTTCCACAATCGGAGATACTGTCTTATAACTTGCTCTGTTATTTCTGAATAAAACAACTGGATTTTGAACATAGCTTGAACAATTCCCTGCAAAATCTCTCATACAATGGAAACTTATATTCCACATAATTACCTTAGATATTTGCAGTTACAAGGTATTATTTTAACTGTAAGAGATCATATAGGAAATTATTCACAGAGCAGAGTACGGAATACATCATTATTTCCTACATTTGTCTAGGAAAGAGTTTTCCTGTCCTGCTTGATTATATGATACTGCAGGTTATTTTTCCATCTCAAGTCAGAATGAAAAGTCAAATATTTTTATATATGAATAACCCAAAGTGCATTTTGACAAAAGTCAAACCATTAATTTTAGTATAAATCCACATTTCAAAGTAAAAAGCTGTCAGGGTACTGAAAATAAACTTTTGTTTAGGAAAAAACCCCAAAACAATACTGTTGATATAATGGGAATCATAAAAACAAACTTTATAATAGTTTTGATGTTCATAAATCTCTATGCTTTCCTAGTGGCTGCTTTAATTTTAATTAACAAGCTTTTACCAACTGGCTGAAAATGTGCATTGGGTGCCTAGTCTTACATCTGTGGTCTTTGACCTGTTGTCAGTATTATCCAGCCTCATGTTTCACTTACCAAACTAATAAAACTCTTTTTTTCCTAGTTCTTTAGCAGTACAAGCCCACTTTCCACAGTAATGTGTTGGATGTCCCATCCATGTGACTCACACACTGATCTGGTCTGCTTCCACAAGGCATGGCGGTACAAGAACTTGTTCATTGAGTGCATTTTAAAAACATTTGGCATGATGATGAAGAATTTGTAGTTCATTCATGGGGAAGTTGATTTCAGTCCTTATTTCCTTTGCTTGTATTTATGTTAAAAATTACTATTTTTTCTGTTGGCTTTCTTTATGTGATTATTTTTTTACGTAACCAAGACATACATATATTATTCATGGAATCATAGAATCATAGAATCACCAGGTAGGAAGAGACCCACCGGATCATCGAGTCCAACCATTCCTATCAAACACTAAACCATGTCCCTCAGCACCTCATCCACCCGTGCCTTAAACACCTCCAGGGAAGGTGAATCAACCACCTCCCTGGGTAGCCTGTTCCAATGCCCAATGACCCTTTCTGTGAAAAACTTCCTCCTAATGTCTAGCCTAAATCTCCCCTGGTGGAGCTTGAGGCCATTCCCTCTCGTCCTGTCCCCTGTCACTTGGGAGAAGAGGCCA